>DF359899.1:0-40160 GCA_000787875.1 Solanum virginianum
TATATATATAGAGAAAGACTTGATTAGGTGTCCATGGCCCACCTATGTGTTGTTCTAATTAAATACTAGCAAAAATGTATGTGGGCCCCACTTAATTAACTCATGATCTCCAACTTTTAAAAATTCCACTTTTGGTTCCAAACTTTTCCTAATTGATCCAATGAAGGACATACGGGTTCTAACAATAAAGAAGTCTTAGCATAGCAAAAGTAATTTAGATATTGTCCTCAGACTTGAGGACTCACCAATGCATTTCTCCGAAATATCGAGCTAGCCATATGGAAGAGGATGATCAAAAAGAGTTTCAGTCCCTACATGGTAATATCATGTAAGTATATCATATGCGTTAGTACATTTGAATGTACTAAGTATGTGGGGTACAATGCAACAAAGACATAAACCAATATACTCAAGGTGCATAGTGATAAGCAATGGATATATGATCTCAATATGGCAAGCATGATCAATGCTTGTAATAAGACATGCATGTAAATCAATCAACTTGCATAATATACCATACATATATGGAAAGAGACCTTAACCGACATGAGTAAGACCAAGCGAGCTACTACTTGGAATCCCGATGATTACCCCTCATTGATAAAGAGGTAGTCTACTTGCCAAGGTAAACTATACTTCACCTTACGGGAACATGACCCATTTCGTATGAAGAACATGATCTATTTTGAAAAGGATTTCATGATAAAGTGCACTAGATGGATTCACTAGTATAGAAAGGGTAATAATTATAATTCCATCGTGCTACATAGTTTAAGGAAAGGAGTATGGACCCTTGAAGATAGTCCATGTTGACATCTAATCAATCGGTGCTAAGTCTAATCCCACGGAATACTTGAAATAATCATACTTTAATCACAACATGAATTGTTTGTAAGAAAATGACTTGAGTAGCTCACAAACATGCTTGATCTCTAATAGTGAGCCTAACTTGAACATGAGAATAGATTATAATTATACATGAACCATTGCTTTAATATGAATGGCCTACAAGAGGTAAAAATCTTGAAATAGGGCTTAATTTGATACTTGTAACATCATAGGTACTTTTCATGAATTCAATACATGGTTGAAAGCCCTTAATCATCATATAATGAATTGATTATGTCTATTGAGACTATGTATGTTTTGAGCTATGAAACTATGAACTATTATGAGCTTTTGTGACGGATTTCAAGGTACCCTATATGAGGGTTTTACTACTATATTGGTGGGTTGATTTTCATGATGTTTACTCATCTTATTTCACTCTTGAATTGCATAATTTTGAACAAGCATCATAAACCAATAAGCTAGGAATAGACATTCAAGCTAAGTATGGAGGATTTCACGTTTAAGTAGGCATGTGGCTATGACCCCAATGCCCTTGGGCGCATTAAGAAAACCAAGGAAAATAATACACTAGTCCGCACCCTTGGAACGACGCGGACTAGTCGCGAACTTCAATTTACACTAGTCTGCGCCCCTAGCACGTCAAGGCTAGGGCGCGAACACACACTGCAAAAATTATTTTTCACTATGGGTCTTCTAAAATCTGGGTTATACCCATCTCCCACTCAATTTTACTCCCTGATCGAAAATATGATGTTAGATTTTTGAAATCATGCATGAATTTTGAGATATATAAAAATTACAATTATGGAGCATTCCGAAGTACATGAGGGGTGTTTAACTTGTCTACCCTTGAGTCAATTGTTGATTGTCTAGAGAGTTTGATTGGTTGATTGATTGTTGAAAGGAGTCTTGATTGTTATTCGTGCCTTGAGTCCATCTTTACTATTCATTCGAGGGCGAATGATTTCAAAGGGGAGATAATATTACACCCAATAAAATTATCAAAATACCCCTAGATAGGAGATACTTGCATAAGGCATCTTTCCAAACTCTTTTGGTACATCCGAGGCCAAAAATGCGATCAGCATGAAAAATTATGTGGGAAAATGTTCCTGGTTGATTTTTAGAGAAACCGGATCAAAAGATAATTTTTTGAAGCAAAAACACAATTTTAAAAAAGTGGACGATGAGAAAATTTTCCCTTAGGGTTCACACAATAACTCTAGACACACATGAAGTCTATTAGCAACTGAAAGAGTAATGAAAGAGAGAATGAAACTTAGATCCAATAAAGCATATACATCAAGATTGTAGATCTTTAATATACCGGTAATAATATTTGGCGTCTCATCCATCTCTTGCCTTCCTTGAAGAGCATAAAAGCGATCATGCTATGGAGCACCTCCTTGTTGGGTACCTTGTGCCCTTTGGTCACCATGAGCATCTTGTCCTTGAGGACGACCATATCTACCCTAGTTCGGACAATCCATGATTTTGTGGCCTATCTTGCCACACCCAAAGCAAGCACCCACATCCTTATAGCACCTACCACCATGATCTTTAACACACCTCCCACACCTAGGAAGGATTTGGCAACCATTACTACCTTAGGCTCTAGGGTTAGGCACCCTATCATTAGGAAATCTTTGACCTTGGGCAATGAAGAACCCTTCGCCTTGGAACTTGTAGCCTTGTTGGAAGCGACCACCCTTGGTACCTTGGAAACCACCATCATACCTGGTGCTCTTGGACTCTCCACTCATCCTTTTTCTAATCTTCTCTCCTTCAAGTTCCTCGACATAAGTCATGAGCCGAGACAATTCCATATCCCCTATGAGCATGGTAACGCGACATTCTTCATTGATATTGTGACTTATTGTGGATTTGCACTTAATGATGAGCCTAGTATTTTCTACCGGATCTGAAACTCGATGAGAAAATTTTCGACAAAAAGTGCCCAAGTTTGCGATGCAGACTTGGTTTTTCGTAGGGTAAATTTTTAGTTCATTTTGAGGGGTATTCCAGACTTTTTTTCACTCCTTCTAAGCTTAAAACACGACAAGTATAGGTCATTTTTTGCCTAAAAGGGTTTCTAAAACTATTCTAAAGTCTCTTACACAAAAAACTAAGTAAGGATTCTTGAGAGAAGAAGAGAAGAAAAGCTAAGGTTCAAGAGATTGAGGTCAATTACTTGCGAAGTTGAGTGTCTTCCATTATCCCAGGTATGTAGGCTATACTAAAACATGAGAATATTCTTTCATGTGCCCCTATCGATGATAGTAGAGATATTATGAAAGTGTTGACCTCTATGCATATTTTCTATGAATGTTTTCTTATAAATCATGTACATTATATGTATTTTCATATATTGATGATCATCGTAAACTTGATTTTACTGATTAAATAGTTTACATGAGTTACTTCATAAATCTTAGATATTTGATAAAAGATTGCATGAATAAACATAGAGATTGAGTCTAGAGCCTTAATTTGAGAATGTTGATTGTGATTGTGATGTGAGCACGATGATAGGTTAATAGAACTTGATAGTCCTGAGAGTTTTCAAATATGAACTCAAATGATTGGTCCAAACTGATAGTCTCTTAATGATTGGTCAAAATTGATAGTCTTGTTAACGATTGTCTAAACCCTCTTGAAAGATGCAATTGAGAATTTATTAGATGGTTGATAGGTCAAAAGCCTCGATTGTGACAGAATTAATGGATTGATATGAGTCCTTATGAGACTCATTGATTGGATTAATTGAAATTAATTATCTTATGAGCATTGAGTCTTGGGAGGAGATATATCGAGCACTGAATTGAGGAAGAGTAAGTCTAACTCAAATTCATTAACCATGTCGCCAAACATAGGAGAGGACTGAAACCATTAAATTGGGTGTTTCCTCTTGATAGGTCCTTGAAACAATAGAAGACTCGATTGACTTGATCCATCATGGATTTGATTCATTTTTTACCTTCGCAAGTACTGAAAGATTGTGACAACATCAATGGGATTGTTGTACGATCACTGGCTCATAAGTGATTGTTGTCGGATAAGAGAAACTCCCTAATAGGTTTTATACTGATAGTACTTTGATTGGATTTGTACTGATTGATCATTGTCTACTCTTTATTCTTGCTTTAGATAGACATTTGACATCCTGATTGAGTTTCTTATCTCTTGATTTGAGTTATCTGAGTTGATAGTATTCTACGTTGATGCATGTTTCATTCAGCCATTTTACATACTCGTACATTTCACGTACTGATGTCCATTTGGACTACATCATTTATGATGCAGAAATAGGTACTAGATATCATCAAACAGGCACTTCATTGAGGATCTTCCTCTTTTTTCAACTGATTGGTGAGTCCTCCCTGATCTCAGAGGATGCACATTATTTATTTTATCCATCTTTAGAGTTAGACTTTAGACTTACTTTCCTTTTGATTTGAGGTAGGCATCGACTTTTTATTGACACCATGAACAGTTGATAGAGGCTTCACAGACTAGAGTCAATTTGTTTGATTGGATATTGTTTTGAGCTAGTCCCTTTTCATACTAGTCTTATTGACTTGATTTGATTATCTAAAAGTGAGATTGTCCATCTTTTTCTTTCTTTCATTAGTCTTCTGCTGATGTGTTAATCATTGATTGAATGAATGTGATGAGGCCAAGTGGTTCGCTTGGGGACTAGCAATAATCTCTAAGTGCCGGTCACGCCAAGAGTACCCTCCCGGGGCGTGGCAGTTTGGTTTATTCTAATTCTAATAGTTGCATGAATTAACATAATTGGCTAGATTGATATAGCAAAATCACAGTTGAAGCAGCTACGAAAATGATTTATTAAGGGTAATATTGTAAAATAGCAATTGAAGCAACCAAAGAAATAAGTAATAATTCATAACAGCTGAAGCAGATATGTCAATCAACAACTGCATAAAGCAGATTAAATTGTTTAAAAAAATTTTATGGGCCCATATGATAAAGGAGAAGAAGTAGATTAGTTGTTAATTATTGTGTTTGTATTTGTTTTATCCTAATTGTAATATTTACATGACTTAAAATAATTGATTAGGTTGATATAGCAAAGTCACAGTTGAAGCAGTTAGGAAAATAATTATTAAGGGTAATATTGTAAAATCGCAGTTGAAGTAGCTAAAGAAATAATTAATAATTCATAGGAGCTCAAACAGACATGTCAATCAGCAGCTGCATTCTGAAAGCCGAAGAGAAAGCGAGGAAGGCAGCTACAGAGCAGTAGATAAGGAAGAGATTTAGACAACTTAATTGACCTACCGGACTCTAAAGAAAGGGTACCACTTATTTGGAAACTCGAAACTTGCCGGTTTCCAAGCGAAACTCGATGCTACTTTAACACAAGGGCCGATGTCCATCATTAAAAGTGGCATCTTTGTTTGCGCACATTGGAGAAAGTGCTTTGCTAGTGAAATCGGTCCATTGACACCTATAATTTTTTCAACCAAGGCCGAGCAAATTAAAATACTCAAAAAATATTTTTATTGATTCCATGTAATAATTAAGAAGCAGATAACTCAAACACATATGATCCAACAACTGCTATGATGAGTTTTTATTGTTTTTCTTAAAAAAAAAGGAAGAATAACATAATTTTTGAAGAATTTAATTAATTAAAGATTTAAAGAAGAAGAGAAGAAAAGCTAAGGTTCAAGAGATTGAGGTCAATTACTTGCGAAGTTGAGTGTCTTCCATTATCCCAGGTATGTAGGCTATACTAAAACATGAAGGGTATTGTTGTCATGAAAATATGAATATACTGCACCAAGAATGACAAGGGCAATATGGTGATTGAAATTCATAATATTTTTATTGAAGAAGTTTCAACTCTTTTTCTTTTCTGTGTCTATATTAACAATAAGACACGGTATGTTTCTGTTTGTACCCCACATCCCCATGTATTAGGGAGGGGGCTGTTTTTGGTTAGCAGCATTGAGCAACAAGGCAGGGTGTGTAGAAAAAGAGAGAAAATAAACATAATGAGAGTAGAAATAAAAAAGAAAAGGTGGTAGATGCATGAGTAACAACTCCTACAATTACAAACACAATCTCCACCTCTTTCTCTCTCTTTTTCTACCACACTCTCCTCCTCTTCACAATCTCCCCTCTTCCCCCTTTTCATCTTAAAAAATCCCCATTCCAGATTCTTGATTTTCTCGGTTTCCACGCTTCCTTCACCAACCACTCTTCTTCTTGTTGTAGTTTTAAGGTATTTCTTGTTAGCTGACTTATGGTGTTTTACCATCTGATGTACTGACCTCGGTCATTGTACTTTGGATGATGAAAAATTGTACTCTTGTGATTGTTTTGATGTCTCATCTTTGTGTTCTTCTCCACAAAAAAGGTGGTAGGTTGGTAAGGGTTGACTTGGTCTACGTTCCAACACCCTCTATTTACTTTATGGAAATATTATCTTCAATGCCTGCAAGACTAGTCTTCTGTTCTTGGTGTTGTCCCCTTTTTATATTATTAGTTTTTTTTTGGGGCTTATTTTTAGCAGGTAAATTTTAACTAGTCTGTGTTGTGTATGCAATCACGTTTTAGCCAGTCATAACATACCGTTCAGATTTCACTTACCCCAGTGTGAATCTATCTTTCTTCATACATTATCTCAATTCCCAGCAATCTAAGGCATTTCTTCATCTGTTTTGTCTAAAAAGTTGGCAACATGTTCCTATCTACAAATAGAAACTTGTCTCCTCTTCTAATTCTCCTGCTGTTGGAATTGTGCTAGGCATAATTTGGCGAGCTATGGTGAGCATCCGAAGGCGCAAGCTGTTAGGACTTTGCTCTGGTATGGAAAGTTATAATCATTCAAGTCCGATATACCCATAGTTTGTTGTCAATATTTCTATCTATTGTAAACTAGAATGCCCTGCTTTCATTTTTTCACTCTCGGGTGAATATACTTTACAAGTTCAACAATACTCTTCGTTGATATGAAGGACGAAGCACCTTCTTGGTTCCACTGCCAAAGTTTTCTGACAATGGGCACTTTGGGGAACATCGTTTCTTCAACAACAAACCCACTAGTGTCCATCCAATGCCATCAACTAATATTGATGATTCAAAAGAGGTATCAATAGTTTATTCATGTTTGATATTTTAGACTCATTCTCATTACTCTAACTGCATCCCTTCAGCTTCTAATTTTAATGAAGTGATAGCATTATCTATGTATTCTACTATTCCGCTAATATGTTGCTTGAGCATGAATGTCTAAATTTTCCTGATTTTGTTTTCAAATAATCTTTCAAGACTACATTCTCCTTCTCAACTGACAAGCAAGTAAGAAGGATGCAATGGTTTAGACACGAACAGCATTTAGCTTAAATGAGATAGAAGCAATGTGGCATCACCTTTAGCAATTTTAGGACAGGCTCTAGTTCTAACTCAGTACGGGGGTGGCTTCTTCTATGCTTTTTGCCTGCAGTCAACTGTGTCTTGAATCAGCAGATGAATTAGTATTCAACCGAATTGTTTTTATGGATGATCTAATTGAAGAAGCAGTACACGATGCAACTTTCCTAAGCTATGATCCAAAGTGATATTGTCTCTGATTCATTAATTTCTGGTTTGGGTTATCGTGAAAAGATTGAATGGATTCAATTGCAGTAAGTTAATCTACTAGAATTAAACCTATTTGAGAGTTTATTTATTATGTCTCCTACTAAGCCTAAGTAGCTATTCCGTACCTTCATGCTTAAGCAAACTAGTTTGCATAATATGGAAGCTCAGAAATTCTGTGCTAAATAGGTTGATTCCAATCTTCAGAACTATGTAAAACATTTTCCAGAATACTGATTAAATTTGTTGAAGTCGCTTCCTCAGCATAGGTAGTTATTTGGTTTCTTGGAAAGGAAAGTCCACGTAAAAGTTTACCGCATTTGGCAAGATATGACAACCGTTGTGTGCTGCTATGACCTTTGCTGTATTGTGTGTTTCAGCTTGTTCCTCAGATCATTTCATGCAGAAAAGGAAGGGGTCCTCTAGGTTCTCTGCTGAAAGTGCTTACATTGAAAAAGATTTTTATATCTGATGGATGCAAATTCAATTCACTTGTTTTTCTGTGTAACTAATACTGGCTATGACACACAAAAGGGAAAAAGAAAATGTGTCTACACGGAGGTCCAAGCAATGAGATTTTGGCAGATAGCGGACCATACTTGTTGCTCCTTTTACAATTTTTATGGTCTTACCTGCACTGTTTGTCTGCTAGAACTGATAGCATTCTGACTATTTAAAATAAAGCAAATCTTTAAATATCCAAGGTTTTGTCCAGTTTTAATTTGAGTTTTGGGTAATAGTTCTCTCTCCAAAAAAAATTGCTTCTTTTTAGTAACAGCAAGGAAAGAAATAATTGATTTCTAACATGTTATGGCACAACTATCGCTACTGTGGTAAGCAGATTAACATGTATATTTTCTTCCCAGTCAATAGGATGTTAGTTCACAAAGGATCATGTGGAATCCTCTGCCTGATCCATTGAATTTGATGTTTTCTTTATACACACTAAGTTCTGCTGGGATTCTTTATATCCTAATCTATTGTTTCAATGCTCTCCAGAAAATTGCTGTAAAGGTTGTTCCTGGGTCATCGAATAGTCATGCCTCTGGCTCCTTGATGGAGCAGACCGCTCAACAATTTCCAGGTTTTCCGTATATACTAATAATGGTTTGATCACCTAGTTGCCAGTTCTTCTATTTCACTATATCAGGGAGATCCTTCTGATCTTTATGGTGCATACAGCAAAATTCAAATATGTCTGTTTCGGTATCTTCTACATGACTGCACATAATAGTTCAGTCCCACATTTTTTTAAGCTAACTTTAAAATTTTGTTGCTTCTGAAAGAAAGTTCTAATCTCATATCAACTGATAGAAACTATAGTGGTGTACAAATTCTAGAGCTGCTAGTTCATTAAAAACAGGTCTAAAGGAGTAAGGAAAAGGCTAGGGTAAATAAGAAAATAAAAAAGGCAGAAGATTACGAAATGGGGAGAAGGGGTTGGGGGACAGACTGATGAGGACAGATAGTGGAATCCTTTAAATGTATTTATGACTTATTTTCTGCAAGTATGTTTGAATGAAACATGATAATTAATTAAACAGTGCCATGAAACTGTCTATTGCAGACAAAAGCTCAAGAAATGCTCAACAGCAAGCACATACATGGATGATGTCTTTTACTTCCTTGTGTCTGTGGTTACTCTGCTTTTCTATGCTTGTAAAATGCAAAAAAAGGGATCACCTTGAATAATTAATTAGCTTCCTCTATTCCTCTGTAGTCATGATATATAACTTATTCCATCTAGCTTTTGAGAAGCCATATGTTGCTACTATCCCTAGTTCATACTGTATAGAAATTCTTGTGGCTTCAGAATATTGATATGTCATGTTTATGGGATATGCCACTTGCAACTTAGTTGCTGATTACTGTTATCAGCATATCATCAAGAAGTTCCATCAAATGATGTATTGCTACATTTTGTTCTTTACCTGAATCAACATGTGAATTGGCTGGGAGCTATTTGAATACTCCTACTTAAACTACCAGTTCTTGGCTTGACTGAAAGACACTCTAGCTCCAGAAATCTTAGTGCAGGAATATTCCCATCGAGCGCTTTGTAAGGAATCTCTTGTGTGTCTTGAAGTGCTTCTTGCATCCCGTGAAATAACACTTGTGCATTTGTTATTCCAGAAGTTAAACGCAGAAAGCGACACAGGAGAAAGCACTTTGAAAACCAAGAACCATGTCTCATGAGAGGTGTGTACTTTAAAAATATGAAATGGCAAGCTGCAATAAAAGTTGATAAGAAACAAATCCACTTGGGTACAGTTGGCACTCAAGAAGAAGCTGCAAGACTGTATGACAGGTATCATAGTGCCTGCAAATTTATTTCTCCACTTGTTAAATTCTGCTCCCCTGCAGTGTGGTGCTAAAAATTTCAAATGTTCAACAGGCTTGTACCTTATCGGTATCTGATAAGATGGGGTTTCCTAGGGTTCATCTACCAATACAAGATCCTTTTGCAGTTCTACTGCAATTAGATGATTCTTCTATGGAAGTTTTAATATGGACGGAAATTTTTTTTTTCCTTTTGAATTTGTAGGGCTGCTTTTATGTGTGGGAGGGAACCAAATTTTGAACTTTCAGAGGAGGAGAAGCAGGAACTAAGGCGATTCAAATGGGATGATTTTTTGGCATTTACACGCTCAGCGATTACTAATAAGAGTAAGTCCCAATATTGTTGCTAATTCTAGTCATCGTAGCAGTTCTTGGTGGCTACCGTACTAATCAGATTAAATATATTTGCAGAAACTCGAAGAAGTGGAGCTGGTGCACGAAGGAAATCTGAGCCTTTAACTTCAGCATTGAACAGTGAGGAGGATGAGGAGGAAGAGGAGGAGGAGGAGGGAGGGGAGCCGGAAACCAATGGTTTTTCAGCCTCTGAAGATATAGAGCACGACATATTGTTCTCTTGATTCCCTCCTCTCCCATCCATTTTGTGCATGCTATCTATTGATTCTGTTAAGCTGTTCAACCACGTACTTACGACTCGACGATTCTTGTATTCGTATAGATTTACACATATAGGTAAATTAGGGTGGATGATCATGTTTGTCTTTCTATTGGCAAAGTTAATTGAATTTGATCACAAGTATGTTATTATGCATGCATCAAGACCTATTGTCATGCTAGATGAACTTTGACATATAAAACTGACTTTGGTCGAGGATTTGGGTAGAAGGATAAGTATTATCCACTTTTATGTGGGAGATGACTGGTTTGTATCCTTTAGTCATCTTCTCCTTATTTAGTATTTAATTTGTCGAGTATCTCATTCTTCATTTCTTGCTACTATTGTTGCTTCATTTGTTTGTTTATCTTGTTATTTTGTTTTCTTTATTTTCATTTATATATCTTGGTTTGATCACTTTTTTTAGCCAAGAGTCTACAAAAAAAGTCTCCCTACTAAATGTGTTATTGCTATTACAATTTACATTAGAATTTAAAATTATTGGAGACTAAAATTATAATAAAATAAAAATAGTAGAAGTGCTTTTCTATTGTGGTGCACAGGGACAGGGAAGATAAAATTTAAATATATGTGGAAGGAAGGCGGTATATTTTTACTTAGGTGGCAATGCAACATCATTTTTTTTTTATTACATGAGAGGGAGTTTGGGATAAAGTAGGGTATAAAGTAGGGTAGTTTCAAGAAAATAAATAACAAAATTTAAAGATTTTTTTTTGTTCTACATTAATTTAATTAGTGTATAATGTTTTCAAAATTATAGGATTGCTTTAACTATAATTTTTAGTTTTAAATTCTTATCATTCAATTATAGTTTAGTTATTTTGAGTGTCAGTAATATTTGTGTATATTTTATAATTATTTTGAGTAAAAAATCAGCAATCAAGACAAAAAATATTTATTAAGGACATCTTAATAGACTTTTTCATATAAGATTTGCACAAAAAAATGAGATCATTTACTACTGCACAAATATATATTACTATAATTTATTTTGTCGTAAAAATTTTAAATCATATAATCATTATCACTTAAAATTTATCAATCTTAATAATATTTATTAGATATTTATTGTACACTTAATGAAATAATTTACTATCATTTTATTATATCACAAAAAAAATTAATGAATAAATATCCAGCCCGTGCATTGTGCATTGCACAACATTTTCATGACTAGTATATAGAGGTGGACCAATTTCTGTTGGAAAAGAACTTTAGCCAAGCAAGAATTTTCCACATTTGATTCTCATGACTGCGCCAAAATCTTGGATGGATAAATTATGTAACTAGGTAAATATATGTTATGTATTAACATACATCACTATGATTTAAAATAATTATAATTTATAGTTAGTGGTTTGTTGTTGTTTTCTTTCTCCTCTCTTTCTCTCTCACTCACCTCTTTCTCCCTCCTCTCTCTCTCTTTGTGCAATCTTGTTCGCCTCTTTCCTCTGTCTATCATCTCTCCCTCACCCCTCTCCTATCTCCTCTTTATACCCCCCACCCCCACCCCCCACTCTTTCACCTCTTTCTGCCTCCTCTCTCTCAATATAAATACAAATTATAATAATTAATTATACAAATACAAGTATTAACGTTGTTTATATAAATGGAAATGGTAAATATCAATTAGACAAATTCTTTTTAGTGATACTAAATACGAACATATGTGTATTCGAATACAAATTGTATTCATAGATACAAATTATATTGGAATACAAATTATTTTTGGATATAAATTATATTTCGATAAATTGTATTTATTGATATAAAATGTATTTGTTATTACTATTATATTAATTAATAAATATTCATATTAATTATGTATATCTATTATTCAACATATGTATAAATACTACCGTTGATGCATATATATACTAGTTGAATTAATATTCAACAAATATACAAATACAATTCGTCTCTCCTCTCTCTGCCTCCCCCTCTCTTGCTAGCCTCGTTTTTTTCTCTCTCAGTTTTGCTAGTGTCTCTCCTCCCTGTAATATGTAACCACAAATTATATCCATTAATAAATTATAACTATTTTTGACTCATTATATTTTAAAAAGTATTGTCTTTTTGAAAAATGGATTGACCACCCTCATGAGCTGGTCTATCATTGACAGATGAGTACTATATCACTCCAAACATTAATTTTCAAAGTCTTTTATGATTGGACATGAATTTCCAGCCACCCAAGTCCTTGCGCCCCCATGATAGGGATGTGTGATAATTCATACTTTTAGGAATCTAAATTAAAAAAGAGGCTCTTGGTGAGATTTGAACCTTGCACCTAAGTGCATAATGTGAAAGTTTACTCTACTTCAAAATACATATGGAGACTAATTTAGGCGGTTCAACATATGCAAATCAAACTACTTCATACTGTTATTAATACTCAGAGAAACTATCTAATCATATAAATATTCTTACCATATTTATCAATTTTTCTTATTATTTGAAATAATTACACATTATCTCATTAATTAATTATTTCATACCAAATTTCAAGTCAAATACATTTAGATATATGTATCTTTGCTACCAGATATGCTCTATAATACAAATACACTAGGAGAGAGAGAGATGTGAGCGAGAGAGGAGAGAGATGAGCAAGATAGGAGGGAGACGAGTAAGAGACTCAATGTATCCTAGATACATGCGTATCACACTAGATACATGTATTTGAGATACCAGACATATTCTAAATATCATTTGAAACACAAATATATAAGAAGAGAGGTGAACGAGCTCTGGAGAGAGATGAGTGAAAAAGTTAGTAAATCCTAAATACAGTGAATCCACTAGGATACAGTGTATCTCAAATACATACATCTAGACGTATGAGATATATATACTCATAAATCAAATTCTGGAATGAATGATAATTTCAAAAACTCCTAAAAATGATACGTAATTAAATCTTAAACTAGATAGATTTGTATTTTTAGCTCTTAATACTTTCAATCATACAAGGAGAGAGAGAGAGAGATTATAACTGAAGATGGGCTATGGAATTAACTTATAGCTACAAGAGAAAATTTGTTGTAGCTGTGATTAAAGGTGTGCATCGATCAATTCGGTTTAATTTTATGTGTTATTGGTTTGGTTTATCGGTATTTGATTTTTAGATATGCTAAACCAATAAGATATTTTTATCAGTTTTTGCTTATCAACTTTTTGCCGTCAACGGTTCGATTTTCATTTTATCTAATAAGAAAATACTCATAAAATAAATATATGACTTCTCTAATAATTTGACGCAATATGATGAGATACAGTAAAACAAACAAATCAATTGAGCACCTAAACTTAGCAATATGCAATATTTGACCTCATAGTTTAATTTACTTTCCAGCAGAAGGGTTGTACATTTGAAACCAAGCAAATACATGACTTATGAGTATCAAGTGTAGGATTGTCAAAATGGCCCAACCTAACCCAGTCCTTACGGGCTAGAGAGTCAAAATGGCTAGGAGGGATTGACCTCTTAACTAAAGGGCCTATAAAATAACAACTCAACCTAGCCCTACGCGGGTCACGGGTTAGGATGGGCCGACCCTTCAACTATAATATTGACAATATTATCCTCTTCGAAAGACTATGAACATCGATCATTTTTTGTCATGAACAAGATAAATAAATAACAAAAGGAGAAACAACAAATTCGACATAAATACAATAGTAAAAGATTATAACTAGTTGATTTAAAAGTTTCCAGCAACACAACTACACAAGTCCGTCCAAAAACTTAACAAATGCTAACGGGCTAATATTAGAAATCTAATAGGATAAATGCTAATGGGATAACAAAATGTAAAAGTTGTCCATAATCTTAATACATAGTACATTACTTAAAAAATAATTAGATATATAATAAATATTTTTACAATTCGCGGGCCACGGGCTGACCTTTGAGGATCACAGGTTGAGCCTATGAGGATGGCCGGCCAAATTGGGACAGGCTAAAAAGCCTCATTCATAAATGGACTGAAAATATTTAGCCCAATCCTATTTGATTCAAGGGTTGAGTTGGGTCAGCCTCAGGGGCCAAACCCATTTTGACCAATCGAATCAAGTGATGTTAAATTATTGATATTTTTATCATTAATGAATGGATAAAGTAGTAAATTATTTTAATGGGTTATTAGTTTACCCAATAACTCAATACGAAAAATAGAAACCAAACCGATAATTCGACAAACTCTTTTTGTAAAACCATTAAAAATATGTTAACCCAATGACTAGATAACAATAGACCAATACAATATTTTTATCGGTTCAATTTATCGATCAGTTCGATTTTGGCACACCCTTAGCTGTGATGGTAAAAAAAGTTGCTATGATATATATACTTGTAGTATTAGAAACACATATTTGTATTATAATAAATGCATGTAGATACCTTGAGAGAAAAGTTAGAATCCTAGTTAGTTAGAGATCAAATCAGTTTCCTCTACAAATAAAAAGGTTTGCTCATTATAAAAAATCACTTATTCCCTCAATCTCTAGTTATTCAAGAGAAATAAGAAGTTTTCTCCCTAACTTTTTAATTTTATATATTTTTGTAACACATTATGAGAACGATTATTCTACCCTTAAGAATTATGGTTCAAAGCAGGGAAACGAGGTATGCTCTGTAATGACCCTGAAGGTCTTTTTTGGCATTTATTGATAAATTATTATTTTATCCCTCCCAACAGTTACTCCAAGTCATATTGGATTGATTTTAAAAGTTGAGTTTTGAAAATCCTGTAAAAAAAATTGAGTTTTTGCTAAACATAATTGAATTTTGAAGGCTTAAGTTGAGTAATTTTAAAATTTTGAGTCATTTAGAGATCAGAGTCTCGAAATAAAATTTCTTTGATTTTATCAGTTTTGGAATGTGAAAATTGGTCTAGGAGAGTTGTCAGAATTAGATTTGGAGTTATGCGTATTTTAGGTCAAAAGTTGAAATTTGAGTTAAAATTTGATTTACGTTTGACTTTGATCAACATTTTGAGCTTGGTGCTCGGATTGAATTTCTTATGGTTCCATTGGTTCTGGGAGGTGATTTTAGCCCTATAATGAGTTTCGTCATAATTTTTGGATGTTTCGATAGCGTTTTGACATTTCTAGTGCCTAAGTTAGTTTAGTTATGCCTTATCCGATTATGAATCAAGGAGACTTCGAATTCAATTTTTGACGATTCCATTGAGTTCTCAATGTCAAATTTAGTAGGATTGCATATATGATTTGTGTATACATGATTTCAAAAAACTTGTGATATATTATTTCGTGATTTTGTGAATAATTATGATTGTTGATATCTGGTGTTTGACCCATCCCTTCGCTTTCACGGACCCTTCACCGTATTCGTGAAGCTCCTATAGTCAGTGTCTCGCATTCGTGGAGACTGGACCGCAATCGCAAAGGGCTAATTGACTTTGACCTCCATATTCATGGAGCATCAGCACGGGTTAACTGACTTTAGCCTCCATGTTCATGGGCCCCAGCCGCGATCGCGAAGAGCATTTTTCCCCTAAACAATGTTTAATTTTAAAATGATAGATTTTAGCCATTTTCTTCATTTTTGAATTTTGGGAGCTTGGTTTAGGCGATTTTCAAGGAATTTTTCATGGGAATTCATTGGAAAAGGTATTTTCAACTTCATTCTTTATTACCCATTGATTATTTCACGATCCAACGCTAGGGCCTAGATGTGACACGGCGAACGAAAAAGTCGAAGGAACTCCAAACAAGCCTCTTAGCATATCATTCACACATCCTTGATCGCGAAAGCATAATAAAGCATAATAAGTGACATTAGTAAAAGGGAAGCGAGACTACGGGAAATCTTTCATAATGATGATAGCATAAGAAGAGGTAAGCTCAAAGCGTAAACAACCATAATATCCAACGACACCTCTACATAGAATGGAGCGGGAGCCAAGACACTTCCTAAGCTCACCCTCAAATGATAAGTATCCAAAAGTATTAAATAATTTTTAACAAGCATGAATGAAAATTAGATATTGTCCTCGAAGTTAAGGACTCACCAAAGGTTTCTTCAAACAAATCAACTAGCCACGTGAAGGAAGATGATCAATAGGAGCTCTGGTCCCTACATGATAATATCATGTAGACATAGAGTATGCGTTAGTACTTGGAATGTACTAAGTATGTGAGGTGCAATGTAACAAAAGAGATAACCTATAATAATCAAGACACATGGTCATAGCCAATGGGTATAAGCTCACTATGAAATATAGGCTCAATGCCTTACTCAAACATCTATGAGAATGGCCAAATAAACCACCTATTCACCTTATAGTATAACCTTTTCGAAGAGTATCACTAATATCCCTACCTTATGATATAACCTTTTTGGTAGGTAATATAAAATGTCTCTTACCTTACGATACAATCTTTTTGGTTGGAATTAAGAGATGTCCTTACCTTACGATATAATCTTTTCGGTAGAGGAGATGTTGTTACCTTACGATACAATCTTTTTGGTAGGAGAGATGTCCTTACCTTATGATACAATCTTTTTGGTAGGATTTGTGAATTATTCTAGCTTACGACATGGCCTCTTCAGTAGGTAATACAAGAATAGCTTCTCAAACCATCACATCAAAGTATCAAGAAATGACTTCATATTAGTCATATACTTGTAACATTCTTACAAGCTCATAACATGCATAATACCCCTTCTGTAAGGACCTAGAATTTTCAAGCTTATGTATGTCATTTAAGGCTGTTATGGGCCCCTACAACAAGCCAAATTCAAAAGAATTTTCGTAGGCTAAGTTCGACACAAGTACTGGTAGAAGGGTTAATTTTAAACAAGCATAACTTTTAGCAAAATTGGAACTAGGTATCCTGCAACATGTAAAATGAAAGATCTTTGCGTTAGCTTTCCAATGCACTTAGTTTTACCTCATTCTAATATCGGATGAAGGAGTTATGATTATTTTTGTGAGACCCTCCCGTGCAGTGAAGCCCCACAGGCACCCATACGGGCAGTATAGCCTTGTACGGGTCGTGGGAAATTTTTGGGGCTGGAAAATGGCATGGTGAGGCTAATTCTTGGTCCACAACCAGTGGCATAGGTCGTATTATTCACCACTAGTCGTGAGGAGGGGCGTGGAGATGTTTTAAGAGGCTTGGCTAGGCGTGGGTAGCATTGGAAGCTAAGGCATGGGCTACGACTGCCTTGTATGGCTCGTGTGAAGGGGTATAGGCTGTAGCACCTAGGCATGTGGTGTCCAGCAACATCTTCGTCTAAGTGAGGTAGGACAGACCAGTAAACGGTTTGTGTAACACTACACGGTCCGAGAAAGTGACCGTCAAAGTGACGTCAATGCTAACTTTTTCTCAAGTGTTCCAATTCCATTTTTCTGTCTAAGTCTTGTCTCATGGGCACTCCACACTACCCATGGAGTGCCACACGACTAGTGAAGTCTCTAGTGAGACAACACTTTGTCAAATTTTTCATCCGTTCACTAATGACATTTTCGTAAATGCTAATTATTCTAATGACTTTTTTTACTTCCTAAGCTATCTTAACCTTCCTAAAACACCTAAACAATGTTCTAAAGGATAAAACTCACTACTCCCATCTCAATCACACAACTATGAATTTAAATGTGGATTTAATAATGTTTTCGATTGAATTTCATATTATAATGTTGATTTTAGAATGAATCCTAATTATCCATGTCATTCTCTCATTGTCCATAGCATATGCATTCATGTACATGGATTATTTTGAGAAATTATGTTATGGCTTAATTCCAGTTATGTTCTATAACATGAGTTTTGATAAATATTGGTTATGGCAATATTGTGATCACATATATGTCTTAGATTTTCACTCTTTGAGCATTTTGGGTGCTTGCACCATTTTGTATATGAATGGGCTATTTCTATGCATGAGTATATAGACTATGAAATTATGTTTTGGCCTTTAAGCCTTAGAATACATTGAAATGATTTTGAAAATGATTTACATCATCTGAAGTATGTATATATATGTGTATATGTATATTTATTCTTGTGGGATGACGACTTAGCACCGATGGATTGGAGATTCCAAGTAATAGCCGCTTAGTCTTACTTCTATCGGTTGAGGTCACATCCCCAATATATATAAGCGCATCATTTGCATTTCATACATCATGACTTTCATAGTATCTCATATATTACATACTTCGATATTCAACTCTTTTTATATTATGTGCCTTGTCATCTAATGTCAATATGCAGGTTTTGGTAAGTTACATGCATAGCACCCTACATACTTAGTATATTTAAATGTACTAACGCATACTCTATGCCTACATGATGTTACCATGTAGGAATCAGAGCCCCTATTAATTCTCCTCGCGGATAGATGGATTGTTTAAGTTAGCTTTTGGTGAGTCCTCATGTCTGGGGACAATATCTATTTTCTTTCATGCTCATGTTCAGACTACATCTTGTATATTTTGAAATACTTATGACTATGAGGGTGAGCCCAGTTATTTGTCTTGGCCCCCGCTAAGTGCTATGTCTAGAGGTGTTGCTGGACAAGTTATGTATTACGCTACAGCTTTGACTCATTTATATTATTCAAGTGTTTAACTCTTTACCTTAGACCCAATTCTCCTTGTTTATGCATATCTCTTATTGTCATTTTGATTACTTCCACGACCAAGGATGTGTAATGTTATGCTATGAGGCTTATTTGGGGTTCCTTCGGGTCCCCCATTCGCCGGTCACGTCTTAGCCCTAGGTTCGGGGCATGACACCTTCAAAAATATACAATGTTTGCAATTCTCATGTCTCACAATAAGACTTTCATCAATGTAAGCCCTTGTCAAATACTTTAGTCAAAATATGGTGGGTGATGTACAAATAAGCTTGAAGTCGTGCAATTCAAGAATTTAAAACATGAGATGAGTAAAAGTCAATTCATTTGAAATACATTTCAATCAACCCACCAACTTAGTAGTAAAACTCTTACTTTTGGGTGTCATGAAATCTATCTTAAAAATTCACCAATGTTCATAGTTTCATAATTCATACCATGTACAACCTCAACAAGCATAACTCAACTCATGGGAAATAGCTTCAATAAACATTTATACATACTTAATCAATACTTGAAGAATTCAACTCCAATCATACTTATAATGCATAATAAAGTCTACCCATAAAGTATTCAACATTAAAATCATGAAATTTAATAAAGAGGGAAGGTTTAGGTTTATTGGTGGAAGGAACCCATAAATCATACCCACATACCTTAAACCTTGAAATTTCTTGAAATTAAATTGAGAAAGACTTGATGTTTGTTTTTGGTTCTCGAAATCCAAAGTTATTCTTAAGATCCTTGGTTTGAATGGAGAATTTGATAAAGTTTTGAAGAGGTTTTGAGAGGGGCTTTGAGTGTCTTAGAATTGAAGAATAGACAAAGAATGAAGGTTTCAACATTTAAATGGACACTGAGTTATTACCCAAAAACCCTTGGACAAAACAAGAAAAACAGCGATGAAAATGTACCAATCAGTGCCCTAGGCATATCGCAGCCTGGGCGTGGAGGGACACTAAAATTCATCCCCATAGCAAAAATCATTTTTCGCTACGGGCCTACTAAAATTCGAGGGGCTACCCTTTTCCTACTCAATTTTGCCCCCTGAACAAGAATATGAAGTCGAATTTTTGAAATCATGCACGATTTTTGAGATATTCAAAAAATACACTTATGGGATATTCCAAAGCACATGAGGGTTGTTTCAGATTATTTCTTGTTTTTAATATGAAAATTAGTGTTTTCAATTAGAGAATTTGGGGATTTTTCATAAACTCAATTTTTTTCAGAAAAATGATTATTATGAGTTCATTTAAGCTCCATTTTTTAAATGATTTTCACTAATAGATTCCTAATTACAGGAAGAATGTTTTCATCTAAAAATTTTCAAATTTTGGCCTCAAATTATGGTATCAAATTTTTAGACCATTTTGCTCTTTTCTCGAGTTGTATGATTTTGGTGTTATTACTCTAGAAATGTGATTTTCCATCTATTTTTTACTAGATTGTGGTATTTTAGGTTCGAAAGGAAAGGGAAAAGCTCTCTTATTGGATTAATTTCTTGATTTTATCGAGACAAGTGGATTCCTAAATCTTGTGGAGTTTAATTGAACATTATATCTTCCTTCTTATGTATTGGGAGAATATTTGAAAATTTGAAAGTGCTTGAACTAATCATGAATGGCCTAATAAATATAGCGGGATAGTAAAAATTACTATGTGATAATACATGCAACTTGAATTTTGAATTAATGTGCACATGTGAATGATATTGATCCTTTAATTAAGAACATTGATTGATTTGAGATTCTCGTGGTTGTAAATTGTGAATTAGTTATATTGATGCAATTGTTGAGTATTTTTTTTTATACTAATGTGGAAACAACTATTGGACCCTTTTGAATGAGATATTGGACAAGTGTTGTATAATCTTGTTATTGTATTATTGAAATGTTGAAAAAAATGCTTGTGAAAAATTGATTAATTGTTGACTAATTTGAAACTATGACGATAAAGTGATTATTGAGAACTTGAGAAACGATGTGATGTAACTACCCTGTGAATACTTGATGATGATTCTAGTATTGGAAGAACCATGAGATTGATTGCTTGATTGTTGAATGTATGAATGGTGTGAACTCCTTTCATACTCTCGTTCCTATTTAAAAGTGATTATTGTATTGAGATAAAATATTGATTGAGTCTTAGTATTAATGAAAGCGGAAGAAAAATAGTTCCAGCTAGAAATAATAAAAATGCCAAAGAAAAGTGATTTCTATAAAGAGCAATAAAAACTCGAAGAAAAATAGTTTCGACTAGAGATGAAAGATAAATATTAAAGGGAAATAGTTTCGGAGAATATATGGTCCATGTGAGGCTTCCATAGATTTCTTTATGATTATATCAGTGGATGTGTATCCTAGTACAAACATTGCATTGTAGTACTTGCATTTCATCATATCTGATTTCATTTTATTATTATTTTAAATGTAAGACTCTATATTAAGTATGATATGATGGTTGACTCTGTTCTTATAAATTATTGAAATTGGTTGGTTGATATGTTGTGTATGATGTGTTGTCAAAATATGACATTTTGATGTTTGAAACATAGAATATTGTATGTTCTCTGGCACGTTTAAGTGATTTGATGTACGTTTATGGTGTTTTTGCAAGAAATGAGATTGGACATATTTTAGTTGACATCAGGTGTTTGTTATGCTATTTTTGACTTTTTATGAGCCCATTTATGGGTCCTGATTTGATTAACAAGTCGTAGATGGTGTCTGTGGATTTACATACAATGGCCTGGACAAAAGATGAATTTTACAAGGTCAAAATATGAGTCGTAGTTTCGAGTATGACCCATAAAATAAGAGTCATGGTTATATTTAAAAAATCAATGCTTCAGTCCACAAGATGATACTACTCGCCATAAAATAAATGATGAATCGTAAATCGATGTTCGTACATGCCACTTGAAATTACACAGTGTAAACTGTGATAGAAACCAAAATCCTTGGGATAAATTACAGATCGTAAAATGCTAGTTTGTAGATTGAATCCAGGACTACATTAAGAGATGACAAAGTGAAGACCACAAGCCATCAATTAGTTTACGATCCATAAATGAACTCGTGAAAGTTGTCTAATTCAGTTTTTCTATTTCATTTTGAATTAGATTTTTGGTGTCTATATTATAGGTTTTTAGGTTTTTCCTTTACATGTTTTGCCATATTTTTTGGATTAGACTAAGTTTAACATTGTGAAGTGTTAACTTTTTATTGTTCATAATTTTTAGTGATTTTGAAATTGTAGTTTCAATTGAAGCTTTTTTATTTTTTGTCATCTAATCTCATTGTAAGTTTATGATTGTGTTTATATCGATTATCATTGATCATCATATTACAAAGGCGAATAGCTAAATTCATAACTAGGTTTGCGGGAACATGAAGAATTAACAAAGTAAAAATTGAATAATTAGTAATCCTTGGATAGTGGTCATGCATGTATTATTTATCTCTTTATTTTGATTGCTTTTTAACAGTTGTAAATGCTAGAATCGTCTTATTCTTACTTATTTATCTCTTTATTTTGATTGCTTTGTAACGGTTGCAAACGCTAGAATCGTCTAATTCTTACTTACCAAACAAAGGGGGTAATGAATATAAAGAGGAATAAATAATAGAGATTTATATGTGATTGCACTCATCTAATTAGCCTGAATGAACCAAGGGATGGCTAAATGTAGGACTATGATAAGTTAGTTTATGCATACACTCATAGATGGACCAAGTTGCATGATGAAATTCATCTATTTGCCTGACAAGGACTTAAGTGATTATAACTTACTCGTTCTATATGCTACATACTAGAAAAAGTTACTATTATGAGGTTATACTACATTATGAATTCATGGAGAACTCAATACCCTAATTTCATACCTTCATTGATTTTTCAACACTCGCATGCAAATTGATTTTAGAATAGGCTTTCTATTTACTGTTTTTTGTTTAATACAAAATCTCCCTTCTGGAAATAAGTCAGTTAATAGTTCGAGTTCACACCAATTAAGCTAAGTTTGAATCATATTCCTCGTGGGATCGACTCTGACCTTGGTTAGGTTTTATATTTGATAACAACCGCTTATACCACTTTCAAGAGGTGTAATTGGGCGTATCAAATTTTGGCACCACTGACGGGGAATATGACTTTTGCATTAGATTAATTGAGTGATTTGACTATTAATTCTTATTTCTCAATTTTATACTTGTTTAGTTATTTTTGTTCCTTTTCAGTGCTTAGATACGGTGTATGCCAAACATGCAAAGTCGAAGCAGTCCCTTGACTCCTTATGATCCAGAATTACAAAGAACCTTGCGGAGAGTGGTTTGCAAAATCATGCACGAGAAGTGGATGGTGCAATCGACCAACTCAGAATTGAGGAGGAACATGTGCGAAATAATCCACTTTCTAATAAATGATAAAACCTACCACAAGAGGGTGATCGTCTACCTTCACATAGAGCCAGGATTGGTGCGTGGAATAACTTTGGACTTGATCTGAATGTTGTGGATGTCACAGATGCCATTGTATTTCCACCACTGCTATCAAATTCAAAGTTCACTATTCTAGTGGGTTGTTGCAGATGCTACAGAACAAAAGGTTATTTTTGAGATTGCCATCCAAGGATCCATATGCTCATTTACATAATATTCTGTTCATTTGTAGGTGTATGATAGAAAATCAAAATTTATCTGTGGATATTGTCGAGCCATGTGTTTTCCCATCATCTCTTACTAGCAAGGCAACTATCTCGTTTTCTGAACTACCGTACAACTCAATTTCAACATGGACAGAAATGCAACAAGCGATCTTAGAAAGATAATTTTCTCGGTCGAAGAAGATGAAGCTCAAAGATAGGATCAATAACTTCCAACAGACATCAGGAGGTCAATAAGTGCAGCATAGGAAAAGTTCACAAATTACTTGAGGAATGTTTTAGATCATCAATGTAACACTCCGTGAAATTATCAAAATGCTCCTGAAATGTAATCATGTGCACAACACGTCTTCCAAAGCTCCGATGGGAAATCCGAGAAATGCTTCAGTCCACAAGATGATACTACTCGCCATAAAATAAATGATGAATCGTAAATCGATGTTCGTACATGCCACTTGAAATTACACAGTGTAAACTGTGATAGAAACCAAAATCCTTGGGATAAATTACAGATCGTAAAATGCTAGTTTGTAGATTGAATCCAGGACTACATGATGTAGTAAACTAGACATTGACAGTTGATCATACTAGAGATGCAGTTGCTTGAAACTTTCTTGAGAATTTTCTTTCATGTCTATGTACTATCTTAAATTGATGATCCTCATACTTGTATTTACTGTTCGTATGTATTACTATAAAGATTGTATTACTAATTTTCATGATTCCATTATTAATTACTTCTAGAATGAACTTAAAGGTAATGCCTAGAGCCTTGATTGTTTGAATATGATGATTGTTGGAGAATGAGTCCTGAGATGAGAGTATTGATGATTGAAACTGATTGAATTAGTGTTCCTAGAGCCTAATGAGACTGAATCTTAGTTTAGAAGGAATAATCTTACACTTTGAATTAATAGATGATGAGATAAGTTGAGTGTTCTTGTCCGTAGGGGCAGAGTGATGGAAATCCTTGGTGTATTGACAGACTTATGAGCATATTGAGTCTTGGGAGGAGTATTAGCACTGAAATGGGTAAGAGTAAGTCTCACTCGCACTCATTAACTACGCGGCCAGCATAGGAGAGGATTGGACAGTGAAAGCGGATATTTCTTTTGCCCTACAGAGGGCTTGACAGACTTCTTTTGGGATCCTCGATAGACTTGTCCCGTACCCCGGCAAAGTACTGGATGGATGTGGCAATGACATCTCTTTGTTATATCATCACTGGCTCATAGGTGGTGGTTGTCGACTATAGAAACTCCCAGATAGGTTCATGTTGATAGTACTTTGAGATTGAAGTGATAGTATGACGTTTTGATGGATGGTAAGGTGATAGAGTCCTTTCCTTTACTCTGAGTTGAGAATGATTGATTAACGAACTAATGTCATATATGTTGTTTACTTTAGCCTGTTTTATATATAGTACATTTTACATACTAATACCCTTTGATGCTGCATCATTTTATAATGCAGATTCTATAAACAGAGGACTTCAGTAGGCTAATCATTGAGGTTCACAGATTCCCAATGGAGATTTGTTGAGTCTTCCCTTGCTTTCGGAGGACACATTTATTTATTTATTTCTATGAGTTATTTTACTGGATTGTGGTAGCCATAGCCTGTCATGGTACCTTCTTAGATGATAATTATAGAGGCTTCGTAGACATAGATAGTTGATAGTTGAGGTCGGGATTGACATTCTTCCCACTCCTTATTTCTATTGAATTGCTTATATTCGTACTCTATATGATAGTGATTGTGATAGCCTGCTGATAGTCTATTATCCGCTTTATATCTTCTGCATATGAGTTGATTGAACAAATGCAATGAGACTAGGTGATTCACTTGGGGGCTAGCAATAGTCTCCGAGTGTCAGTTACCTCTAGGGTACCCTCTCGGGGCATGACAAACTTAGTATCAGAGCACAGAATTTGAATGTCCTAGGGAGTCTATGAAGTCGTGTCTAGTAGAGTCTTCTTTATGGGTGTGTTGTGCACCACACTTCATAAGCAGGAGGCTATGGTACATTAGGAAGTGTTACCCTTTTTCTATGATATAGATTCGTGCGATAGAGTTTAATCTTACGAAAACCCCATTTAATTCGTGTGTTATGCATTTACAGAAAATGCTAAAAGCCACTCAAAGGGATGCCAGTGCCCCAGCTGCTGAGAATGCTCAACTAGAGGCCCGATTTAGCCAGAGCCTAGGAGACGAGAATGTCCTGCTAGGACTGTTGAGGTCCCATAGGCACCCCCTGTTTAGCCCCAGTAAGCTCCCACTACCGAGGTAGAATTTAGGGGAGCTATCACCATGTTGACTCAATGGGTGGCCTCCTAGGGAAATAGTCAGGGTTCACAGGCTCCTAGTTCTAGCTCCCAGGAGTTCTCGGCTACAACCCGACTCAGATACTTTCTGAGGATGAACCCGCCAGTGTACATGGGATCAAAAGTGTAAGAGGACCCGAGAATTTCAATGATAAGATGTACAAGGTCCTGAAAGTTATGCACGTTGATGAGGTTGAGGAAGTTGAAAACTTGCCTCCTACCAGCTGAAGGATATTGCTAACGTGTGGTACAATCAGTGGGAGGAGAGTAGAGGTGAGAATGCGGAGCCTATAATATGGAAAGAGTTTGAGACAACCTTTCTTAACCACTTCTTTCCTCAAGAGTTGAGGGAGGTGAATGTGGATGAATTCGTGAACCTGAAGTAAGGAGAGATGACTTTGAAAGAGTATAACCTTAAGTTCATTAAGTTGTCAAGGTATGCTCCAGAGATGGTGCAGGACATAAGGGCAGGATGAGAAAATTTGTGCCTGGTCTGGGCAAACATGTGCAGAAAGAGTGTAAGGCAGCTTTACTGATTTCGGCCATGGACGTCTCCTGAATTATGGTGTATGCCCAGCAGACAGAGAAGGACAAGAAGAAAGATAGAGAAGAGCAACAACAACAATATACCCAGTGGAATTCCATAAGTGGGGTCTGGGGAGGGTAGAATGTACGCAGACCTTACCACTACCTCATAGAAGTAGAGAGGTTATTTTCTGATAACCCTCGTCTCAAAAACCCATAAGCAGAATAAACTAGTATGACAAAAGGAAATAAAAGGGAACAGAAAGAGCTACTAATAACGAAAAATACATGACAGTATGTAAATACTATAAAATTAACATATACGACAGATAATGATAACACATGACATAAAGCACGACTACTGCACCCTAAGGCCAGACATCTACCTAACTCTACCTACCAATTAGCCTGCTATTCTAATTTGCGACCTCCACTCTTTTCAATCTAAGGCATGTTCTTGGTGAAATCAAGTTGCGCCATATTTGTCTGATCACTTCCCCCTAATACTTCTTCAATTCGGTCTACCTCTACTCTTTTGCGTATATCGCATAGCCAACCCCTCGTACCTACTAACAGGAGCATCGGTACTCCTTCGCTGCACATGTCCAAACCATTGCAGTCTCGTTTCCCTCATCTTATCAGCCACAGGGGCTACCTCTAGCTCCTCTCGAATGGTCTTATCCCTAATCTTATCACTCCTGGTGTGACCACACATCCATCTTAACATCCTTATCTCTGTAACATGCATCTTCTGGACACGAGCCTAGCCCGCAAACACAGAATAAGGGTGACAAGTCCTACTTTCAAAGGCTACATAGTCTGTAGCGAGTGCACCTGTTCAGTCAAACAGGTATGACCAGAATTTCTCATGGTTATCAAAATTTCAAGGTTCCAGGTGCTCAGTCTCAGGCCAGTGTGACCCAAGGCCAAAGCACGATGGGAAAGCCACCATGTCGCAAGTGCGGTAAACTTCATCTAGGTGAATGTCGTATGGTAAAGGATGTTTGTTATTTATGTGGATAGGCTGGTCACTTCAGTTTTGAGTGTCCAAAGAGGAGGCGAGGTGAGGGGAGCAGCAGAGTTCAGTCTTCCACAGTACCCCCAGCAGGCAACCAGTAGAGGGGTACTACTACTGGTACAGGAGGCGGGACGAACTGCCTTTATGCTATGGGTAATAGATAGGATTAGGAGGTTGCACTAGATATTATCACGGGTATGCTTTGAGTCTTTACCTTTGATTGTTATGTGTTATTGATCCGGGTGCCACTTTGTCTTTTGTGACCCCTTATGTGGCTAGTAAGTTTGGGATTCTTCCAGAGTGTTTGCTTGAACCTTTTTCTGTTTCTACTATTGCTCGACCCGGGTACCACCTTGACTTTTGTGACCCCTTATGTGACTAGTAAGTTTGGCTTTCTTCCTGAGTATTTCCTTGAACCTTTTGTTGTTTCTACTTCTACTTAAGTCTATCTTAGCTGAGAGAGTTTACAGGGATTGTGTAGTGTCTATCTATCATAGAGATACCTTCGCTGACTTGGTAGAGTTGGAGATGGTTGATTTTGATGTAATAATGGGCATGGATTGGCTTCACGCCTGTTATGCTTCTGTTGACTGTAGAACCCGAATTGATAGAGATACCTTCGCTGACTTGGTAGAGTTGGAGATGGTTGATTTTGATGTAATAATGGGCATGGATTGGCTTCATGCCTGTTATGCTTCTGTTGATTGTAGAACTCAAATTGTTAAGTTTCAATTTCCTAACGAGCCTATCTTAGAGTAGAAGGGGAGTTCTGTCGCACCTAAGGGAAAATTTATTTCTTATCTTAGAGTGAGAAAGTTAATTTCCAAAGGTTATATTTACCACTTTGTAAGAGTTAAGTCTGATAATGTTGGACCTACTACTCTTGAGTCAGTCCCTATTATAAATGAGTTTCTTGAGGTGTTTCCTGATGATGTTCCCGGAGTCCCTCCTAATAGGGAGATTGACTTTGGGATTGATGTCCTTTCTAAGACCAAGCCTATTACAATTCCACCTTATAGAATGGCCCCCGCAGAGTTAAAAGAATTGAAAGAACAGTTGAAAGACTAGTTAGAGAAGGGTTTCATAAGGCCTAGTGCCTCACCTTGAGGTGCTCCTATCCTGTTCATGCGTAAGAAAGATGGGTCTCTCAGAATGTGTATGGACTACCGACAGCTGAACAAGGTCACTGCAAAGAACAAGTATCCTCTTCCCAGGATAGACGATCTCTTTGACCAACTTCAGGGTGTTACTTGTTTCTCCAAGATAGACCTCAGATCGGGTTACCATCAGTAGAAGGTGAGGGAAAGTGATATCCCAAAGACAGCCTTAAAGACCCGATATGGCCACTTTGAATTCTTGTTATGTCCTTCGGGTTGACAAATGCACATGCAACTTTCATGGATTTAATGAACAGGGTATTCAGACCATATCTTGATATGTTCGTGATTGTGTTTATCAATGATATTCTGATATATTCTAAGGATGAAGGGGAGCATGATAATCACCTTGTAGTGGTTTTGCAAACGCTCAAAGATCATGAGTTGTATGCAAAATTCTCAAAGTGTGAGTTTTGGCTCAAGTCCGTGGCTTTCTTGGGTCATGTGGTTTCGGGAGAGGATATCCGGGTGGATAGTCAGAAGATTGAGATGGCTAAGAACTGGCCTATTGTGGTTTTCTTAGGCCATGTTGTTTCAAGAGATGGTATTCGGGTAGATATGTAGAAAATTGAAGCAGTTAATAACTGGCCAAGACCTACTTCTCCAATAGAAATAAGAAGCTTCTTGGGTTTGGCGGGGTACCACTGCCGGTTTATTGAGGGCTTCTCTTCTTTTTTAGCACTATTAACTAAGCTGACTCAAAAGAAAGCCAAATTTCAGTAATCTGACGCATGTGAAAAAAGTTTTCAGGAGTTGAAGACTAGATTGACTACAAGACCAGTGTTGACCTTGCTAGATGGGACGGGGGACTTCGTGATATATTGTGATGCATCCTGAGTTAGATTGGGTTGTGTACTTATAAGAGGGGGAAGGTGATAGCTTATGCTTCCATACAGGTTAAGATCCATGAGAAGAACTATCCAACTCATGATCTTGAGTTGGCAGCAGTGGTGTTTGCATTTAAGATTTGGTGTCACTACTTGTATTGAGTGCATGTGGACGTGTTCACTGACCACAAGAGTTTGCAATATGTGTTTAGTCAGAAAGAGCTCAACCTGCGGCAAAGAAGATAGTTGGAGTTGCTCAAGGATTATGATATGAGCATTTTCTACCACCTGGGTAAGGCTAACATTATTGTTGATGCTCTTAGCAGGATGTCTATGGGTAACACTGCTCATGTGGAGGAAGGGAGGAGAGAACTAGCTAAGAAAGTGCATAGATTGGCTCGACTAGGAGTACAGGAGAACAATGAAGCGGGGTCAATGTTCAAAATGGGTCTGTTTCATCCTTAGTGTCTGAAGAGAAGGAGAAGCAAGACCAAGACCTTGTCTTGTTACAATTGAAAGAAGCGATTCACAAGCAAAAGGTGATGGTTTTCTCCAAAGGGGAAGATGAGGTGTTGAGGTATCAAGGGAGATTGTGCGTGCTCGATGTTGACGGTGTTCGAGAGAGGATTATGGTTGAAGCTCATAGCTCCAGCTATTCTATCCACCCTGATTCTACTAAGATATACCAGACTTGAGGGAAGTATATTGGTGGAATGGGATGAAGAAAGACATTGCTGAATCATCACAGGCTTACCAAGATCCTGAAAGCAGCATGATTTGATATGGGTGATTGTTGATAGGATGACTAAATTTGACCACTTCTTAGTAATTAAGACAACTAATACAGCTAAGGAGTATGCCCGACTATACGTTCTGGGGATTGTGAGGTTGCATGGGGTTCCCTTGTCCATCATCTCAAACAGAGGAGCTCAATTCACCTCTTCATTTTGGAGATCTTTCCAGAGGGGTTTGGGTACGAATGTGAATTTGAGCACAACTTTTCACCCTCAGATAGATGGGCAGGCAGAGCGCACTATTTAGACGTTGGAGGATATGTTGAGAACATGTGTCATCGACTTCAAAGGTAATTGGGACGACCACCTACCATTGATTGAGTTTGCGTACAATAATAACTACCATACCAGCATGCAAATGGCCCCTTATGAGGCATTATATGGGAGGCGATGTAGATCACCAATTGGCTAGTTTAAGATTGGTGAAGCTGAGTTTATTAGACCTGATCTCATACACCAGTCTATGGAGAAGGTGAAAGTAATTAGATAAAGGTTGAAAACTGCCCAGAGTCGCCCGAAGTCATATACGAATGTGAGAAGAAGAGACTTGGAATTTGAGGTGGATGATTGGGTGTACTTGAAGGTATCACCCATGAAGGGTGTTATGTGGTTTGGTTAGAAGGGAAAGTTGAGTCCACGTTATATCGGACCATACTAGATCATGAGAAGAATTGAGACCCCATGAAGGGTGTTATGAGGTTTGGTAAGAAGGGGAAGTTGAGTCCACGTTTTATCGGACCATATCAGATTATAAGAAGGATTGGAAAGGTTGCTTATGAGCTAGACTTGCCTTCGAGCTAGATAGAGTTCACCCGGTATTCCATGTGTCAATGTTAAAGAAGTGTTTGGGAGATCCTGCCTTAGCAATTTTTGTGAAGATTACGGGAGTGGAGGATAGTCTATCTTACTAAGAATTTCAGTCCAGATCCTTGACCGGCAAGTTCGTAGGCTGAGAAACAAAGAGATAGCCTCCGTCAAAATTCTATGGAGAAACCAATTTTTTGAGAAAGCTATGTGGGAAGCTGAGGAAGTAATGAAACTCAAATACACGCACCTATTCGTGCCAAATGATAACGCTGTTGAAGGTAAAGGTCCTTATCTTTAATGTTGTTGAATGTCTCCTTTCATTGAGTTGATGCACTTATCCAATTCTATTCCCGAGTCTAAGACAAAGATAGATAGGTGATGGGTAGTCGAGAGTTTGAGAGTTCTCGAGTGAGGAATGAGGTGAGTTTTGAAGTTACTCGTGTTTTTATTCTATGCTTAATCATCATTCGAGGAGGAATGATCCCAAGGGGGAGATGATGCACACCCTGTGAAATTACCGAAATGCCCCTGAAACGTAATCATGCGCACAATGTGTCTTCCAAAGCTCCTATGGGAAATTTGAGACTGGATTTGTGATCAGCGTAGAAAACCAAGTCGAAAAATGGTCTCGACCTGATTTAAGAGCAATCGGAGCGAAAAATAATTTTTGCTAATTAATTGCAAACCAGTATCTATCTGCGCCCTTGGCGCGGCGCGAAGGGGGTACGGAGCAGCACTTTATTTTTTTTCAATTTTTTTGATGGAAATTAAACTTTACAAAAAATCGCAAAAATACACTAGTTCGCGCCCCTGGCGCATTGCGGACCAGTGTGCCATTTTTAAAATTTTCCTTTTAAATTTTGAAAAGGGTATTTTGGTCATTCCCAACCTATTTTTAATTCCCAAAATATGTTTTTAAGACTGATTTCGTACGAAAAGGGTTCCAAAACCCGTTATTGTTCTAAGTTTTCTACATGAGGGTTTATGAGAGAAGAAGAACAGAAAGCGGAGGGTTCTGAATTTCGGGTGCAAGTTCTTGAAGGAAGCTTGATAACTCTTCAACCCATGTATGTAAAGGCTACCCTCCCATGTTCTCTCATGTGCCCCAATAGATGTAGTAAACTAGAGATTGACAGTTGATCATTCTAGAGATGTGATTTCTTGAAACTTTCTTGAGAATTTTCTTTGATGTCTATGTACTATCTTAAATTGATGATCCTCATACTTGTATTTACTGTTTGTATGTATTACTATAAAGATTGTATTACTAATTTGCATGATTACATTGTTAATTACTTCTGGAACGAACTTAAGGGTAATGCCTAGAGCCTTGATTGTTTAAATATGATGATTGTTGGAGAATGAGTCCTGAGATGAGAGTACTGATGACTTAAATTGATTGAATTAGTGTTCTTAGAGCCTAATGAGACTGAATCTGAGTTTTGAAGGAATAATCTTACTCTTTGAGTTGATAGATGATGAGATGAGTTAAGTGTTCTTGCTTGTAGGGGCTGAGTGATGGAAATCCTTGATGTATTGACAGATTTATGAGCATGTTGAGTCCTTGGAGGAGTATTAGCACTGAAATGGATAAAAGTGAGTCTCACTCGCACTCATTAACTCTGTGGCCAGCGTAGTAGAGGAATAGACCGTGAAAGTGGATGTTTCCTTTGCCCCACAGAGGGCTTGACAGACTTCTTTTGAGATCCCCGACAAACTCGTCTTGTACCCCGGCAAGGTACTGGATGGATGTGGCAACGACATCTCTTCATTGTATCATCACCGGCTCATAGGTAGTGATTGTCGCTTACAGAAACTACCAAATAGGTTCATGTTGATAATACTCTGCGGTTGAGGCGATAGTGTGATGTCTTGATGGATGGTAAGGTGATAAGAGTCCTGTCCTTTACTCTGAGTTGAGCATGAGTGATTGATGAACTGATGTCATATATATTGCTTACTTTAGCCCGTTTTACATACCATACATTCCACGTACTAATGCCCCTTTGGCGCTGCATCATTTTATGATGCAGATTTTATAGATAGAGGACTTCAGCAGGCTAATCATTGAAGTTCACGGATTCTCGACAGAGATTTGGTGAGTCCTCCCTTGCTTTTGGAGGACACATTTATTTCTTTATTTCTTTCAGTTATTTTACTGGATTGTGGTAGCCATGGCCTATCATGTACCTTCTTAGATGATAGTTATAGAGGTTGCGTAGACATAGACAGTTGATAATAGTTGAGGTCGGGATTGACATTCTTCTCACTCCTTATTTCTATTGAATTGCTTATATTCGTACTCTATATGATAGTGATTGTGATAGCCCACTGATAGTCTATTATCCTCTTTATATCTTCCGCATATGAGTTGACTGGATGAATGCAATGAGACTAGGTGATTTGCTTGGGGGCTATCAATAGTCTCCGAGTGCCAGTTATGTCTAGGGTACCCTCCCGGGGCGTGACAATCAAATCACAGAGGATTCCCTACTTGAGATCTTGTATAGAACTTAGATGATAAGGGCAAGCTAATGGTAGACACCATCACTAGAGGATCATTTATGGATCGCACTTTCGCAAAGGCTTCCTAGAAACTCAAAAAAGTGGAAAAAACTAATAGAGCATGAGGTACTAGAGATACAGAAACTATAATGAGCTTCTTCTCAATTAGGACAAGTTCGAAGCAAGGAAAGCTAAATCAAGAAGTACTCTAAGAGCTAGCAAGGATAAATACCAATGTTGGTCTATTGATGAAGTAGAACCAAGAAGGAATCAATGTGATAAGCTACCAAGCAAAGCACCAGGATACAATGGCTATAGCTATGAGGAGGATGTATGCTATATCAATAATCAGATGGGGAGTTCGAATCAATACCCAAGGATCCAACTAGGATAATTGGCATCAAGGTAAAGGAAATCAAGGTCAGAACTATAACAGAGACAACAACTATAATCGCGACAACAATGCTGACAGGAATGACTACTATGATAGGAATAGAGCCCAAGATAGAGACAGTAATTGGGTGCAAAGATACAACTACAAGAATGAGAGGAGTCGTGTCTACATTCCACAAAGAAACCATGATAGAGGAACGTGAAGTTCAAGGATGAGAAGATGTTGGGCAAGTTACTGAAGAAGATCAATGCACATGATAAGACTCTTAAGGAGATAAAAGTTGAAATATATGGGATCCACTAGAAAATTAAGTTACATGCAGTCACCGTCAAACAATTGGATCAACAGTTTATCCATGTGTCTGCAACCTTGAACCAACACCCAAAGGGTACACTGTCCAATAACACAATTCAAAATCCTAAGAATGATGAAATTGCATAGTAGTGACTACCTAAGGTGAAAAGCATACCATAGATCCACCTATGCCAATTATGGTGGACGACGAGGTCAACGAGGATGACGATGTGACAATGAGAACCACACAACAAAAAGATAGAGATGAAGATCCCTTAGACAAAGAGGAGAGGGAGAAGGCAACCCCAAAATCTCCTCCCCTTATGAAAAGGCTGCCACCGCCTTTTCCCCAAAGGTTGAAGAAGAATACTGCAGAGGGTAAATTTAAGAACTTCATATCTATGTTGAAGAAAATGTCGATTCATTTAACCAGAAAATAAATAACACAACAAACCAAACCAAGTTTCAACTAGATATACACAACATAATTTCATCATATAAATACTTAATTATAACTATATAGAACAACCAAAAAATACGCAAAAAAATTTCACCAAAAAAACTCCAACTGAAACATCATTTATTTCACCATTTAATTGAACAGAAAATATACACACCAAACTATATCAAGTATAACAAAATATCATGCCAACTCCAATTGGATACCGACAACATAATTTCACCATATAAATACTTAATTATAACAAAAGAAATCAACCAAATTTTTCACAAGTTTTTTTTCACAGTGCATTAAAAAAAACACCAACCCAAACACCAATTATTTTACCATTTAATTGAAAAAGTACACAAAACAAATACACAACAAAAAATACCAATTTTTAATTCTGAAAATACGTAATTATAACTATCGACAATAACAGAAATTTCACCATGTAAATATATAATTATAGTTGATATTAATTATAACTCGAGTCAGTTTCAACAGAAAAATCAAAAATTAATGTTGTAACTATTTTGGGTAATAGAAATCAAACACTTTTACCAACATTATTAACATTTACAAAATAAAATAAAGTTAACACCAACATACCAAGTGTAACAAGTATAACAACATGATTTCGTCCAGTAAAATAAAACAAAAAACACAATAATAGCAAAGAACATAAACTAACTAAATTTCACCATATAAATACCAATTATAATGAACAATCTTACCATCATTATTAAGAATTATAAATCACAAAATTACTTATCACTAATATTTTATTTTCGAAAAAAAAAACATAATAAATATCACTAACTCCATATTTCAATGAACTTTTGTGTTTTTTTCACTGTACTCTTTTAATTATATATTATTTGCTGATACATTTACTCTTTTTTTCTTTTTTGATACTACCTTCGTCCTATAATATAAGGAACTTTTCATTTTATATGGTGATTAGGAAATCATCAATGCCGTTAGTTAACTTTATCATTTTACCCTTCATTTATGTCAATATATTAAATTAAGTTAGAAAAAATCATTAATGCACTAATTAATGGTGGGGTAAAATGAGAAAAAAATAATTAATACTATCCTAATTTAGTAAATGCCCTTATAATATGGGACAAATATTTATAGAAAGATGTTCTTATATTATGGGACGGAGGTAGTACTTGGTTTAAAAGTTTATTACATCTCCCTTCCTAGACTAATTAATGATGTTTATTTTTTTCTGTTCCATTCGTTTTGTCTACTTTATTATTAATTATTATTTTACTTTTAGTCTTTTACATCCCTAGCTTTTTGGTTTGGATGATTATATTCAATTGATAAACTAATGATCAAGAAGAGTAATTAGAATATCATGAATTACTGGTAAACATAAACTTAAAAACCTATAATGAATATCTAATACCCCAAATCAAAATTAGCACAAATATAATACCTATATCCAAACCACCCAATACGTTCACTTAAAAAAAAGAAAAAATAATTTGTTTGATGTTTCAGCATATAATGTGTTCTGTTTTTGTTAATTATAATTAATAGACCACATTTAATGTAAAAGCCAACATTAACTCTTGCTTTAATAAATACCAACAATAAATTAATGTGAGAGAGTAGGAGTAATTAATTAATGTGGCAGATTTTCGAAATTAATGAGTTATTAAGTCGTTTTGTTCCTTTTTTAAATTTTGCTTTTCCCATGTATAATCTTGTTAAAAAAGTGTTGACATTTGGTTATAAATAAAATTTGTTGACATATTCATGTAATTTAAGGTGTAAAAGGATGTTTTTTTCCTCTTTTTAAATCATTTGCCATTCCTAATCAAGAAGGATTCTTGAGTTTTTGAGTACTTTTTTGCTAAAGAAGGAACGCATTTACTTCCATACCCTTAAAGTTTATGACAAGCTGAAACATCAAACATTGGTTGGGTTGGGCGTCCAACGTTTTGTGTGCTTGCCGAGTCTCACAGGCTGAAACTCCCTATTCATGTATCTTTAGTATTTTGCTGATGCTACGGGAATGGTAATTGTTCCACCTCTTACGCCATATTTTTTGTTATACCACTAATTTGTACGATATGGTGTGTTTTGAATTGATCTTCGGGAGAGATGGATTAGAGGACAAGATTCGATTGAATAGACATTATTACTAACGTCATGTCTTCGAATCCGGTGGAAGAGCGAACTCATTATCCAAGTTTCGGAATATGCACCAATTCGGCCAGGGGGGATTTTTTCGGTTACTTGAAAAACACCCAAGTTTGCTGCAACAGTAAATTGACACATACAAAAGTAATTTCAGGCGCATGTCATCGAAATCTCAAGTGATGTTTGCTGACCAACTTAAAGCTTAATTTACAAGGAAGATGTTACAAAGGTTTCATGAAAGTAGGGAGACAAGAGAAACAAACTCCAAAGTGACCCGTCCCTTGGAACGCGTATTGATGACAAAATGCTCCGGGTATTTTCTTAAAAGCATCAGCAATCCATACCATGGCTTTGATTTAGCTTCAGGGCTAGGATAGTCCTCAGATGTCAAGTATCTCCTCACACGGCTATGGTGCCAGGTATTGCCGTAGTGTTCCACCAACTGCACATGCATAAGCTTCTTATTAGCCAAAAATCCAACTCTCACAACTTAAAAGGATTTCTAAGTTAGCTATCAAAAGCAGAGCAGCGACAATTTTCCTCGTCATGTACTAAAGAACAAACTCGTCCAGAACAATAAAACAAGAAGAAAAGCATGCAGCTACAAATTTGCTCCTCCTTCCAGTTCAAAAACTGTGAAAGATAAATTATTCCAACATTATCTACACAACATGCTAATTTTAAAGCAAAAAGTTTGATAATGCATGTCTAAATAGCAAGCAACCATGACAGTTCTATAAACTGAGAATTCTTCTCCGAATATAAGGCAAAACATTAAAGCCCTCTTAGTAAATGGCTTTGGAGACATAATAATCAAGAATGAAATTAAAAGTCAATGTTTCCATACTGTGGAATTCTGTTGGTGGAGGCTGGCTCAGAAGAATGGTCCTGACAATTCGTCAATGTGGAGAGGCATTACGAAAGGTCGAACATTTTTTGCAAATATGATGGCTTCAAAAGGGAATAAAACAGAATCTCCCTTCCACAGATGGAGCGATAATGCCCTTAAGATTGAGCTTATTACTAAAATTCCAATAAATGAAGACGTGACTGGTGAGAGGAACAATCGCTTTGCTTAAATCATAGGAGGAATGCATATGCTATGTTTTGGGTCATAACAAGCTGATTTAGATTCCAGGATTTACAGACTCTCCTTAAAATATCATCTAACTAAACTACGTTCTCATGGGACATGTTCCTTGGAAGCACTGCCTATATGGGGGGCAGATAGCAGAGTCACTCTCGTTAATTGGTGTATCTTGCGTAGAAGGTGCATCAATACTTCATTGGCCTGTCCACCTCTTCTGTCTGTGATAGAAGGGTCCAATGACTGTCCCACTCCATTAAGAGGATTTGTTGAATATAAAAAGGCAATGCATGCAGAAATGAGAATAATGTCACGTCCTTAGTATTTTACGAAGCAAACTTGCAGCACTTAACAACTTGCTCACAATCTTGCACCACTAGCTCACGATCTTGCTATGCCAACTCAGGCTAAGACTCTACGAATCTCTAAGAGAGTGGCAGAGAGAACACAAGAGGATTACTAGGATGATTTGTGTTGTGTTGAACTTTGATTGATTTTTGGTGGTTGATCTTACAAATGAATGCCCCTCTATTATACTACTTACTAAGAGCTAAAATGTAAATAATAATTGTTATACAAATCCCTACGTATTTAGAAAATAGTCATTTTTCTAAAATTCTCTACATGCCTAAAATCTAAGTTGCGCGGACTCTTCACTTGCAATGCCCGCATCCGTATCGGATTCTCCGAAAACACACTTTTCATGCAAATCTATGATATTCTAGGTTCTTCCATGGAAAATCCAAAATTTCTCTAGTATCTTCCACTAAAGGACAAGTCTACTTTCCTATATAAATTTCCACATAGACAACTTTATGCCATGTGGCACCTAAGTGGTATGATGACATGGTGAGTCATCACTCTCCCCCCCTGATATTGTGACAACTGTGGCGCATTGTTATTGCATAATCTCTCAAATCTCGTCCTTGAATTGCCACAAGTCTTTATACTACTCCCATGTGGCTTCCTCTGCTTCTTGTCCCTTCCAATGGATGAGTAACATGGCAGTAGCTTTTTCCTTTGTTTTTGCCTATCCTAGTAGTCAATAATTGTTCAATCTCTCGATCATGCGAGGCGGTGATAGTAATAGGCACACGACTCGACCGGCCTCTACTTGGGCCATCCTTGTTTTCATGGTATAACTTAAGCATGCTAGCATGGAAAACAAGATGAATCTAAAGATGCATGGGCATGTCAAGCTTGTATGAGATCTTGCCCACCTTGAAAAGAGTCTCAAATAGGCCCTCATACTTGTGAAATAGATTCTAGTGCATGCCCTATAATATCTTGGATAAACTTCACCAAGACCATGTCCCCAACTCTATAGTCTATGGGATGCCTCTTTCTTCATCCGCCTAGCTACCTTGTCCAATTAGGACTTAGTAGTGTCAACCTGCTATCCTTTGACCATATGGTAAGTTCCCAAACTCTTCCCTTCGAACACAGCTACTAGTGAATGTGGAGTCTGAGGTTGTTGGCCTGTGGCCAACTCAAATGGTGTATGCCATGTGGAATCACTCCTCTGCAAGTTATAAGAAAATTGAGCTATTTCTAAGAGCTTTGCCCAATCCTTTTGATGCGCACTCACATAATGCAGCAGCAACGATTGTGGTTTGATCGCAGCAAGACACTACCTCTTAGTGGTGTTGGTTTGCACAACACTGGTGAAAAGTGAAACTACGTAAGCCACTGAAAAGACACACGAAACTAAGCAAATCAAATTCAAAGAGTCACCCCGAAAGATACACAATGCTACGCAACTCAAATATGAAAAAGTAGTCTGAAAAAATATACGGTGCTACACAAGTCATATTTGAGAATGTAGCCACCAGAACGATGCACGGTGCAATCCAAACACTGGTGGATGTGGGGTTGACACAAAACAGCCTTAGTAGCTGGGAAATGACACACACTGACCTGTCTGACTGAGTTTTCGTTCCCTTAATATGGGGTTCATGCATATATCATTGACCCTACTTTTATTAACATAATCATTGGCTAGACGAGCAGCATATATGGGTCATAGCCGCCCGCCAACAACAAAAGCCCTTTGATTCTCTACTGGGATCATAGAAGTTCTGATCCCACCTTCGCTATCATGTATGAAAGATTTT
>DF359899.1:40191-51778 GCA_000787875.1 Solanum virginianum
AGCACATTTGCTACAGATGATACAGCCCTTTGATTCTCTACTGGGATCATAGAAGTTCTGATCCCATGTGAAAATTACTGGAGAACATTATTGAATTGTGCATCTATATTATATTGAGACCCTATTTACAGACACTACAAGAGACTCCTTTTCTAACTAGGCCACTACATTACAATCATTTTTCAATTAAGATTCTATATACTATTCTTGTACCCACTCCTACTCTAACACTGACAAAAATAAACCTGCAGAAAAGATGGCTGAATACTTGCAGTAAATGCTTATATCTGCCAGTGTTATCAAAGGCGGAAAGTGCAAAACAGCCCTAAGGTCCGTTGGGGCTTTAAGCACAAACCGCAAATAAAGCGTGGATTTTAATTAAAAAGGGCCCAAAGGGAGAACAAAATATAAATATAGATGTTTAGTCAAAGATTAATAATTATAAACATGAATGACAAATATATGACGATGGAAATCGAAAACAAATTATGATAAAGTGAAACATCAATTGGTTAGTGTTACTTCTTCAGAAGAGGCTCATTCGCAAAGAAAAGCTTGTCTTAGAACATTAATGACAACACTAAAACGCAAATAAAGCGAGGCGAAGCGCTCAACACGTTTTGAGCCTCACTTCAGGGCTTAAGCGCACTTAAAGCGCGCCTTTGACTATAATGATATCTGCAAACGAAATTGAGGGACAGGCATCTCTTCATCCATTGTCCAGCTACCTCCCAACAAGGGAATCTATAGTTCAGCATTTTTGGCATAATGTGGGTCATGCCTTCTTGTATTAAATACTAATTTAGAACTGAACAGTTTAGGGTCTCAGGGGGGAGGCAAAGAAGATTCGTATAACAGTCTCAGAATGTGTGATTTGGGTAGTAATGGATGGACATGCATGCTAGATGTTTTAAAGGGAAAACAGAAGCTATTCATAGAACGGATCAATGAAATGCAAATGTTTGCACTTACTAATTTTCTTATATAAACTTAAACTCAATCCGAAGTGATCCTTTAATAGATTTTGCTCGACTCTCTACAGGCATCGCCTGGATTGTGATTTTGTATACTCCAGCACTAAGATGGTGCTGGTTACTTCGGGTAACCTCAATAAAATCTTTTTTCTTTACCAATAAAATATTGAAAGTGTTTGTAGACCATACTGATTCAGGTTTTAAGGATTTACAATAATAAAAGGAAATGTCACTTAACTAAACATATGAGCTTATATGCAACATGTATTCACGTACTAATGCGTACAAGGGAAAAGTGGGAACATAAAGCATAGTTACGCAAGGTTTAATTTTTGAAAATTATGTAAGACATGGATCTGATTATAAGGTCAGTGATCTTCAGGAAAAAGCAATCACGAAGCAAAAGATTAATAAAGGCAAAAAAAAAAAGTAATGGAAGAGCACTGCCGCTTAGAACTCAAAAAGATGATAAAACCAACCAGGATAGATCTCCTTCCCTCCTACCGGCACACAACAAAATCCCTTCCCCCACAAAATTAAAAAAAATCCCAAATAAAGACAAATAAAGGAGAGACAAGGTAAGGAGTAAGCAACAAAAGGGAGGAATATGTCTTGCAGCATCAAACGTAGAGCTAGACAATCTAATAACCTACCAAGCAGGAAAAATATTTATTTGTCATAAATTTTGTTTAAGAAGAAACCAGAGAACTATGACGTTAAAATCATACCATGAGTTTAGTTCATGACTGGAGAAATTTTGTCAAACACTGATCAATTAGTACTACCCACTCAGTAAAACAAGAAAAACATCATAGGCATCTGCAGAAAATCAGCATAGAACATTATCCAACACACGCAACAGAATTATCTTTCAAGGAAAAAGGTACAAACAAATGGGACTTCAAAAGTTCCTGGCCTAATTAGTGCACCTAATATGCCTAAACAAAATTCCTAGTGGACTATGAAATTAATTGCTATCGACCATGGGAGAAACATATAAGCAGTACTTCTCCATTTGCTTGTAGCTTTGCCTTTAGTTAATAATGTTGTGGTCTTTCAATGACAAGATTTATGAATTTGAAATTACCTCAGCATGAAGCTTCTCCATTGGCATCCATTCTCCTGGACCACAGAGGTCAGAAAGCACATTTGCTACAGATGATACGACGTCTTTCTCTTCTAACTGCATCAGCTGTTGGTTGTCAGCATCTCTTTCAATACGTGTCCTTCCGTCGATCTTCTTATCTGTTAAAAGTTTAGGACAGATAAATTCAATGAATCAGATACTGAGTTCTGAAGACAAACTGTAAATCAACAGTTACAGAACAAATCATAGAAGCCTGAAAATGGGCTCTACCAGATTACACTTTTATTTTTATAAGCCTACCATATATGCTTTTATAAGATACAAAGGAAGATAACTCAAGCTTGCATATATATGCATTCTGTAAATATGTAAAATAGTGCTTCCCTGGATCACACAGTGGTTAATTGTGTACATTTTTTTTTTCTTTTTCTTTTCTTTTTTTTTTTGAGATAAGGTAAAGTTTTATTGAAAGAGTACCAAGATACAAAGAGATTGGCCAGATAAACTGCTATCTTTCCTACCTAACAATCAAGAAAATCCATGTACTCATCTAGGCTAACTAACATATCACTATTACACCAAATATCCAGATTGTGCGAACACTTATTCCTGGATATTTTTAAAAAAATGGTAAAATGTATTCTTCAGCATCAAGAGACATGCTGGAGACCATCAAAAAGTGTTAGTTACAAGAAAAAGAGGAAAAGAAATACTTGTAGAGATCTTAATTATTCTACAAAATGATCTAAATCCTCTAGTTCTATTACTTTACACCAAAAGTAGAAATATACTATACAATTCCATTTGACTCTTTAAATGGAATTGGATCTATCTTCAAAACATCTCCCATGTCTCTCTCCAAACTGTCCATCAGATATACTCTGTTATTTTTTTTACTTTTCTTTTTATTTTACAAAAGGTACTTTGTATTCCTCAGCATTAAAGGATGCTGGCCACCTACAAAAATTGTTACAAAAACAGAGGATAGAATCTAGATTTACAAAGCTCCTCAGAAATCTATAAAGCCATCTACTTCCTCCATACTGTTCTCTTTGCACCAGAAAAATAGAGAGACCAGGCAGTTCCATTTTACATCGTGAATGGACTTTGACTTATCTTCAAAACATCTCTCCTTTCTTTCGCTCCATACTGTCCACCAGATAACCGGGGGTATCATCTTCCACCATTTCTTTGATGTTTGCTTCCCCCTCCTCTAATCCAGTAGCTTAGTAGATCAGCAGTGTGCTCAGGCATTGTCCACTCAATCTTTGTAAGAGTGAAGAACAGATGCCATAGTTGTGTTGGGAATTTGCAGTTACGAACAGATGTTTGTTGGTTTACCCAGTTTCATTGCATAGAAAACATCTAGGCACTAGATTTTTTCCTTTCTTTTGGAGGACTTCTTAGGTGAGGCATGTGCATTCTTGGCCACCAGCCAAGTGAAGCATTTCACTTTGTTAGGGACCTGACTTTTCCATGTGTTTCCGGAGCCTTGGATTTTCTCCCAATGATAAGTTGTTCGCCTTCTTGTAGCATTTGTTCACTGTTAGGGTTCCCATCATCTGAATGCTTCCATTTCAATGAGTCAGGACCAGTAGCTATGCCATTGAAAGTCTCCAGAAAGCCCAGCAAACTTGCTAATCTTTCCACTTCCCAGTCATTGAGGTGTCTTCTAAAGGTTATGTTCCATCCTGGGTGACCAACAATCTCCAACAGTGGAAAGCCTCCTGGAGGGGTGACTGGTCTATCCAGCTGTCTTCCCAGAATGAAGTTTTGAGCCCATTCCTTACTTTGATTCAGGTAGTTTCGTGAAGCTTGTTCCATAGATACCTGATTGATCCCCAGAACCCAACCCCATAGGTACCGAATACTTCATTGGAAACCCAAGGGTTCTCTTGGCCATACTTATGAAAGATGACCTCTTCCAGAGAGTTGCTTCCTCCTCACTGAACCTCCATAGCCACTTAATCAGGAGGCAAGTGTTATATAGCTTCAGGTTTCTAATGTTCAAACCACCCTGTGTCTTAGTTAGGCGACTTCCCATTTCACTAGGTTGTATCCACCCTTTTGTTCCCTTTCCATATGAATTCCCTCCTGAGTCTATTTAATTTCTTGGCCACACTAGATGGAATGGGAATAACGACATCACATAAGAAGGGAGTGAGACCAGAACAGTATTGACAAGAGTAACTCTTCCCCCCCCCCCCTAGTGAGAGGTATTGAGCTTTCCACTGGGAAAGTTTCTTAGTTGCCTTCTCTATAATGCAATCCCAAATCTCCACATTTTTGTGTTTATGGCCCAGTGGCATGCCTAAATAGACAGTGGGGAGATTGTCTATTCCACATCCTAGGATGTCAACCAGTGTTTGGATGTTGGATACTTCTTTGATAGGTAAGAGGTTGCTCTTCCTCCAATTTACTTTGAGACTGGATACAGCTTCAAAAATAACAAGTATTGCCCTAATAAGTCTGACCTATTCTTCATTAGCCTCACAGAAGATCAAGGTGTCATTTGCATAGAGTAGATGACAGATCACCATGTTACCCATTCCTTCATTGTTGATCTTGAAGCCCTTTAACCAATTATTTTGTGTTGCAATTCTTACCATACTACTTAGTCCTTCCATGGCAATGATGAAGAGGAAGGAGGAAAGGGGGTCTCCTTGTCTGAGGCCCTTTCAGAAGGAAAAAAACCAACTGGTTCTCCATTAAATAGAATGGAGAACCTGACAGTTTTAATACAAAAACTTTATCCACCACTTCTTCTGACTCCTGATTCCTCCCTCTTTTCATGCAACAGTTCAGCAAGTTTGTCGAATGTTCAGGCATAGTTCATCTTGTCTCGGTATTCTTGAATATAGATATGTGAGTCTGCCCATCAAAACAAACTTTGTTCCTATCCAGCCATAAGGTCCAGCAGATGCAAAGTGGAACAAATCTTCCATGTCTGCTTCAATCCTCTAGGAAACCCTTTTGAAATTGCCAGTTTTATAACAGACCCCTTACATCCTCAAGCAACACCCATGAAATGCCACAAACATTTGAGAACCAATCCCCAACAATGTCTACAAAATCTGCAATGCAGGAATAGATGTTCAACTGTTTCCTGGTCTTCACATAAGTAGCATACTATCATCTGTCACCAAAGTAATCACCCACCCCAAACCCTCTACGAATCAGTTCGAGTTAGACATGTGCCCATCGTTGCAGTCCATCGCAAACATGCTGCTTTAAATGGAGCTTTAGACTTCTAAATCATTTTCCTATACCAAGTATTATCTCAATAACCTGTTTTTTTATCACTTATCAGCATGCTGTAACAAGTTTTAACTGAGAATATCTATTATTTATGGCTGTCCAGATCTAGTTCCCAATTATTTAAATTCCGGTGAAGTCTACTGGCAAACTGAGTTTGAATAAAAAACCGCAATAGAACCTCTCTTATTAATGGAACAATTAAACAAAAAAGGAAATTTTGTCATCAAACTTTGTCAGGGCCTTCAATCAGCCTATTTTGTCCATCCTGATCTTCCATTTTGATTGATACGAGTTTGATCGGTACCCTTCATTTTCATCTGTGTCAAACATACAGTATTTACATTCCATTTTTTGTAATACAATACTCACCATGTCCCTCTTCTTCACATCATTGATACCCTTAACATTCCAACATAGTATAATGTTCTATTGCCATTGTTCAAGAGGTCAAGTCCGACCACCTTTAAGATCGATTATTTCGATATGCAACATGCTTTAAGAACTTCAACATGAAGTGTGAGATAATCAATATGGCATCCATTCCATGTTGATTTCACATGTTGCCTCTTATCAATTCAAGTTAGAGGTGGCCATTCTAGACTGCATCCACATATACCATCAAATCTTTTACTCCCTCCATTGCAATTTGTTTGTCTTAGGTTGATTTGGCAAGGAGTTCAAGAAAATAAAGAAAACTTTTAAATTGTGTGGTCTAAAACTAAAGATATGGATAACGTACCAAAATGCCCTTTAATCTTTTACTCTTAAACATGCCATATGGGATGTTGAAATTAAAGAGTTACCAAATTAGGAAAGAGGAATTCTTCTTGAAAAAGACTAAAAGGAAAGTACTACAATGACAACATACTCGGTCGAATCTCACTAAGTAGGGTTTGGGGAGGATAGAGTGTATGCAGACCTCATCACTACCTCAAGGAGGTAGAGAGATATTTTCGAAGACCTTTGGAGGTAGAGAGAGGCTATTTTCAAATGACCTTCGGCTCAAGGGCATCATATTCAAGTAAAAGAAGAAGAAAACAATGAAAAAACATATTCGATAATGAGGAATGTAGTGTAAAGTTCAACAAGAAAGAAACAATAACAACAAAAAATGTGATAATTGAAAAAGGATATACATCATAAGGCAAGAACTACAAGGGTGTGACTAGTACTACGATAGGCACTAATAAGACAACACTTCACCCTACTAGCCACCTATGCACGACTAGACAACACTTCACCTCTAACAGCCTTTGATGCTAATACGCGACCTCCACTCCTTCCTATCTAGAGTTATGTCCTCAGTGATATGAAATTGGGTCACGTCCTATCTAATCATCTCTCTCTAACACTTCTTCGGCCTATATCTACCCCTTCAAATACCCCCTAAACCAGCCTGTCGCACCACGGTTAATTCAAGTTTTATCCAGTTCGATGGCCCTCAGAAATTGTTTGCACCCAGTGGGTTTTAATTTTGTTGCCATATTTTTGTGGATTTTATAATAAATTTAACATATTAAATAAATTGACAACATATTTTTATTGTTGCTATAATATTTTTATTGTTGGAAAAACATCTTACCTTCCCAACAACTTGCTGCATCTGTTGCCTAAAAGTTGTTTAATTAATTTAGCATTTTACACAAAGAGCAGAGGCACCAAAACTTCTGTCGCTTTCTCTTTTTCTTTTGGTCAACCCTTCCCTCTTTTGTCCCAAACTCTTCCCAACTTCCGCATTTCAAAACTGTGAATAGGAACACGAACTGTTCCTCAGCCCAAAGTTAGGGTTTGAAATTGTAAACTTCTTCCCCTCTAATGTAGTCATTACTGTTGATTTTTATATATAAGATTTCTTATTTTTTTTGGATACCAAAACGAAGATAATATCTCTTCTTTATCTGTACAAAAATACATTTTAAGAATTCGAACTCATGAGGTTAGGCCGAAGGACCATCTCTGTCATACGTCGCGGTAACTTCATTATCATCGGTAGGTTTTCGTCACGGTAACTCCATTATCGTCGGTAGGTTTTCACAGCTTTTGCCTTTTGATTACCTAACACTTCCACTAGCAATAAAAGAATTTTTTATAATTTCGATCAACCCAAGAGGTTTTTGGGTTTTCCCTAATTCTTTCTATCTGAACACGTCAATACCTCAAATACCTCAATTCTAACTCTTTAATTTTAACCTCAAATGCCTCAATTCTAACTCTTTAATTTTAACCTCAAATGCCTCAATTCTAACTCTTTATTTTTTTTTCCTCCTTTTCTTTATGTTATGCTATATTTTTATTTAATTGGTCCCAATACAGTGAAATTGATACAGAGGATTTATTTGTCAGTTCAACTAGTTTGTTGATTGGCTGATCATACTTCTAACTATTAGATTTTTACATTAGATCATATGCATTGTATTATGCTTGACTTTGATGTTCAATGGAAGTATCGAGTCATTACTGGACTTGTACATTTTGCACAAGCAAAAACAAATTTCTTTTATCATAAATATTTACAATGGTTCTTTATCAAAAAACAGATATTTACAATGGCTAAATTTGTTCTTCAGTTTGGCAAGTCAAATGCTTTGTCATTGGATAATTGTAGTTTGCAACTCCAACTGATCTACAGGGTTCTGCAAAAACGACGAAGCTTAACACTCTATATCCCAGTATAGTCAAAGGCGCGCTTAAGCCCTGCAGCGAGGCTCAAAATGTGTTGGGCACTTTGCCTCGCTTTATGTGTCCTTTAGTGTCATCATCAAGGTTCCAAGGCAAACTTTTCCTAGCCAATGAACCTCTTTTGAAGAAATGGCACTAAACAATTGATTTTTCACTTTATCATAATTTTTTTTTCAATCTCTTAAATCATATGTTTGTCATTCATGTTTATAATTATTTGTCTTTAATTAAACATATATATTTGTATTTGTTTCTACCTTGCGCCTTTTTTCATAAAAATGAATCAAGAGAGAACATAGTGCTCTTTGCTAAATAGTAACTGAAAATTATAAAACAAACAGAGGAAGTGGACTAACTACACAATGCAGTTGATGGTTAGATGAATTTATGCAAAAAACGATATGCAGCCTTCTTGAATATAATATTTTTAAGATGTAGTATGCTGCACCAGAGAAAAGAATAGAAGAAGCATATGACTACTTCATGCATGGCTAGCACTGTTAGTACTGTGGATGATAGGAGTGCTGCTTTGGCTGCTCTCATTTTTCAAGTTAATGTCATTTGGCTGATGCATTATCTAGTATCAAGATTTATTTTTCCCGCCTTATTCTCTGGCTTCAGGCAACTTCTACTGAACATGACAAGTTTCTATTTTATGACACAAAAGTAACTAATTTGGCTATAAACTTACATTTACATCTATATACAAAGATATAGGATTTTATGATATCATACCAAGTAGTCTATCATGAATGCTACAAATTTACATCTATACATAATTATGGTCATTGATCTATAAGAACTTACGACTGATGTGAAATTAGATCAAATGGGTAACTTTGGAAATCCAGTAGCTTAGAAGCTAATTGTTTTCTTGTATTAGACATTTTGGCTCATTTTCACCTCGTGTAGCTAATTTATGTATTAAAATTGAAGTTTAATGAGTTTCATGTTGACATGTGCTTATTTCTACTCTTCTTTGTTAGTTCATACTTTGTGTTTTCTATAATAACCTTTTATCAAGATATAATTGTACTTTCATTTGTAGGATTGGCAGGTGCAAATCTACACAACTGGAAATATGATACGACAATGCAAGATGTTAACAGAAGATTCTAGAATTATATGATATTGATATTGACTCCTTGTTCTTTTTGTAAGCAAAATATACTGTTAGAAATCACACTGGCTTAGATGTGTATCTTTTATGTAAACTTTCATGCATTGATCTTTACATGTATACAATATGTTAATTTATATACATTTGAGGATCTTGTCATTTCCAATTTATGACTTTTATGAGAGTTCATTGAATGTTTAGGAGGAAATTGTATTGTGCAATTCTAACAATAATTTTATGGCAACAAACAGAGATGGGAATCAATCAGAACATAAGGAGAGATGGAAGATTGTCCCTGGTCGACAATTTGGAAGAAAAGAAATCAGAGATGTTTTGACAGCAAATGTATCCCTTTCCAAAGTCTGAAAATGAATTGTTTAGCAACTTTATATTTTTGGTGCACCAACCTTATACCTAAGTATCCAGGGATATCTCTCTTTTTTTAGATAATTTGTGAAGATCTCTTGGTGGTCCTATAATTTTGATGTAATTACTACATGAGTACACTATTGGTGCAACTCTTTTGTTTATAATACCAGTTAACTTTATCCAAAAAAAAAAAATTAATTATTTATTGCAGCAATTATCTTTAGTTGCTAGATATCATCTTAAGCTACAACTACATGACTTTCTAACAACAAAAAATAATTTGTTGCAATGACATTCTTTGTTGCGTTAAACTTTCGGTAACGACAATATTTGTTGTTGCGTATACTTTTCGCGTCGTGGTTTTAGGCAACGACATGCAACAACTTTTTCATTGTTGCCAAAAGTACTTTTGGCAACAATACATAGCAACAAAAATTTTTTTGTTGGTTAATGCCTTCTTTGTTGTAGTGAGCACTCCATCCTATACAACAAGGATGGTCCAACCACCACTCTATAAAACTTACCTTTAAATTTATGTGATACACAATATTCTAGAGCAAGCCTCCATTTCATCCATGCCGCCCCAATGAGATGTGTGACATCATCATCCATATATATCCACTACCCTAGAATACGGACCCAGTTATTTAAAAACTCACTCTTGGGAATAGTATATGTGGCAAGTCTCACTTCCACGTCCACTTCGTCCAACTCCACACTGAATTTGCACTCCAAATTCTCTCGAATCATGGCATATGGGAAATGTCTCAACCTTGACAATGCTCACAAGAGAGGTATTGTACTTTGCAACAGGTGCTCTCTTTGTGAAGAGGAAGTGGAGGACGTTGATCACTTATTTCTTCATTGTCATTTCACTAGAAAGACTTGGCACGTTCTCCTTATTATTTTGGGCATTCACTAGCGTATGCCTAAAATACAGCGGGTGGATTTTCTGTTATCCTGACATAATTTGTGTTAGAATTTTAGGAATATCCTATAGCATATGCATAAATATACTAGATAGCTTGATTTACTCCTAGATTTACTCATTTTAATTAGGTATTGATTATTTTTCCTTTTTAGGACATGTAAACTTAGCTATTTAAACCCCAACAGCTTGTGGGAATAATCAAGCTGAATTCTCTCTCAAACTCTTGTGCACTTACATAGTATCAAAGCTTTTTTTATTGAGAAACAAGAATAAAATAAGAGAATAGAATTGCTACGCATATTTCCAACAAAACCTCCAGTGTTCCGTGCTAGGGTATTATGCATATACCAATACCACAAATCCTCCCATTGATGTTCCCCGGTCATTTTTCGGTGGATTCTTTTTTTCTTTCAGTAACATTTGTTTTTAATGACAAGGATAACCTGCAGCCGCTATCCTTTGGGTGCACATAAGGTAAGATCCAACCATACAAGAAGGTAACCCGCACTAAGCAAACCCGATGTGATGAGCTTGACCCAGAAGGCAAGCCCCTTACTTTTGTTGGCAAAGGGTCTCAAATTTGAGACCTCCAATATGGAAGTCTCAAGCCCAAACTAGTGGGCCACCTCGAAGGGTTCCGGTAACTTTTTCCAGCAAAACAACAAACGTTTTTTCAAATCTATTCTTTAGGTTTTCAAAAAGATCAATAATGCATGGATTAATAACACAAGGATTAATAATGTAGGGATTAGTAATGCATGGATTAATAAAACAAGGTAAATTTTACAGATTGGTGGTTAGACCATCCTTGTTGTATGGGGTAGAGTGTTGGCCAATCAAAAAAGCACATGTCCAGAAGATGCATGTGGCAGAGATCACACTGAGGACATGACCCTAGATAGAAAGAAGTGGAGGTCGCGAATTAGAGTAGTAAGCTAATTGATTGGTAGGGTTAGGTGGTTATCTAGTCACCGGGTATAGTAGGGTAGAGGAGTAGTAGTGTTTTATAACATGTGTTGTCATTACTCGGGATAAGCTAGAGGTGGCTCCGGTGGCTGATAAGATGAAGGAAGAGAGATTGCGATGGTTTGGGCATGTGCAGAGAAGGAGTACCGATGCTCCTGTGCGGAGGTGTGAGAGGTTGGTTTTAGGAGATATACAGAGGGGTA
>DF359898.1:2760-25055 GCA_000787875.1 Solanum virginianum
TTCTCCTCACATCGGCATAGGACTTTATAATTCCACTTATCTTAGACTTCAAGATTCAAGTTTCCTTCAAGAACTTAGAGGGTTGTATGAACTGCCTTGAGAGATGAAGTAGAGAGAAGATGAGAGCTTTTACGAGAAAACTAAAATTTTCCAAAGGGTAAAATGACTTGGCTGCTTTCACTCTCTTATTTTAAGGGATATTTTGGACGACTTTAATGTAGCGTTTTGACCAAGTCTTCACTCATGCTACCAAGTAGAAGATACTGCAGCTTGGACTCCACCTTTGGGCCTAAATGGGTCACAAAAATTGATGGGCTTCGCCGCCCATCTTCCAAAAATTCTCTTGCACATAATTTGGGTCCAATAAGCCAAATAGGTTGTGAAGACATTAGGATCCTCTTACTCCTTATCTTGGGCTATAAGCATAGTCCATTTACGATACAAAGACATAGGCTAGAGTTACACTCTTAACACAAATTATAGTCATACTCGGACTTGGACAAATTCAACATAGGCCTCTTCCCCATTTAGCTAGCAAATTCAAACTAAGTAATTAGCTATATCATGTTTCATTCACATGGTACTAGTATTATAAAATGTGGGGTGTTACAAAAATTATGCAATTCAAGAGTGAAATCATGTGAGAAAACTTAATGTAAATCAACCCACCAACACTTGGTGACACCCTCATGTAAAATACATTGAAATCCCTCATCAAATCTCATAATAGAATATAGATTCATAGCTCAAAACATGCATAAATAGTCAACATTTTATGAAACCCCAACATAAATCATAATCAAAATCATAATAAGAAATACCCATAGATAAATCAACTTGAAAACATGCAATTTACTTAAAAAGGAAGGTTGGGCACCATGGGTGAAAGGACCTAATGGTTAAAAGCCATATACCTTAGACCTTGAATTTCTTGGAATTGGGTTGTGAAAGACTTGAAGCTTGGAAGTGGGTCTTGGAATCCTAAACTTTTTGAGGATTTCCTTGATGAAGATTTAGATGAGAACTTGAAGATTGAATGAATTTCTTGAGATCCGAAATGAGTTTGGAAAACTTGAATTTGGATGAAATATTTGGTTAAGTGTTAGAGAGGGTTTTGGAGAATGTCTTGAATGATGTGGCATTGAAAAATGACTTAAGTATAAGTGTTTTTACACATAGGAGGTTTTAGTCCCAAGACCCCAAGGCCTTGGACCGAAACAGGAAAAACTGATAACAAAATACAAAAGTCCACGACGCGGACCCTCACTGGATTGCAAAGTTGGCGAAATTTGTTTTTCGCTATGGGTCTTCTAAAATTTGAGTTATACCCATTTCCCTCTCAGTTTTCCCCTGATCAAATATGAAGTTTGATTTTCGATATCGCACCTGGATTTTGAGATATATGGAAATTACGATTATGGGCATTCCTAAGGCACATTCTCGAGCACTTTTTGGGGTGTTTCAATATCTCCCCCTTTGGAACATTTATCCCAAATGTCAAAGAAATGTACATAAGAGATGTAATCAAGTTGATTTCAGCCCAACACATGAATGCAACAAATGCAATAAGACATCATTTCGAAACTATCAACATAACTGTCAAAAATCATCATAAACTTGTCAACATAAACATGAATGCATGCAAATGACATAAAATTAGTACCTTAGGCTTGTGTAGAATGGAAGAGATAGGGATATTGCTTTTGCATGTCCATCTCGGCTTCCCATGTGTTACTCTCAACTTGTTGGTTTCTCCAATGAACCTTGACCGAAGCTACATCCTTGTTCCTCAACCTCTTCACTTGTCTATCCAAAATTTCCATCGGAACCTCGTCATACGTCAAATTGTCTTCAACAACACCCACAACATCTAAAGCATAATAGCACTTGTGTCACTCATACACTTCCTCAACATAGACACATGGACGACCGGATGAACCATATTCATATCATTGGGCAACTCCAACTCATAAGCCACCCTACTAATCCTCCTCGACCCTATAAGGACCCATAAATCTTGAACACAATTTACCCTTCTAACTAAAATGAACCACACCCTTCATGTGTGAGACTTTTAAATAGACCCAATCACCAACCTTAAATTAAAGATCCCTTCTCCTCACATCGGCATAGGACTTTTGTCGACTTTGGGTTGTTTCTAACCTTACATTCTCCAAGGCCTCTATAACCAAACACGGACCCAACAATGCCATCTCCCTTACTTGAAACCATCCAACTAGAGACCTATAATGTCTACCATAGAGAGTATCAAAAGGGGCCATACAAATTCTTGAATGATAACTATTGTTGTAGGCAAACTCAATGTCCTCAAGAGTTTGGATAGTTCTTTCGGCTTGGCCATCCTTTTAAGGGTGAAAGGTCATACTAAGTTTTACTTTTGTATCAAGTCCTCTTTGGAAAGACCTCTAAAATTTAGAAGCGAATCGAGTACCATGATCCGAAATGATAAACAAAGGCACCCCATGCAATCTAACCAACTCATGAATGTGTAATCTAGAATAATCTTCGGCACCATATGAAGTCTTAACCGATAAGAAAAGAGCCAACTTTGTCATTCTATCAATCACAACCCAAATAGAATCAAAATGCTTTCTAGTCTTTGGCAACCCAATGACAAGTCCATGTTAATTTCCTCCTACTTCTAACTAGGAATCTCTATATCTTGGGCTAGGTCACCCAACCTTTGATGCTTGGCTTTGACTTGTTGGCAATTATGGCAACCAGATAGAAACTTAGCAATATCCCTCTTCATGCCACCATAACAAAACACTTCCCTCAAATCTTTGTACATCATTATAGAACCACGGTGAATAGAATAGAAAGAATTATGAGCCTCATCAAGAATCTTCCCTTTCAAGTCATCCATACTAGGAAAAATAGCCTACCTAGGTACCTAAGGGCACCATCTCCCCCTTTGGGAGACAACCTCCACCCTACCATCTCTCACCAAGGACTTCAACTCTTGCATAGTAGGGCCAAGATGTTGCTTTGCCTTGACCTCCTCAATCAATGAAGACTTAGAACCATCAACCACAACTACTCTACCATTATCAACCTCCTCCAAGCTAATTCCCATCCTAGCCAACCGATGAACCTCTCTATCCACCACTTTGCCATCACCATCAGTATGTACTAGGCTATCCATATACACCCTACTCAAAGCATCAACCACAATATTAGCATTATGGAGGTGATAATGTACACTTATATCATTATCCTTAAGAAGCTCTAATAACCTTCGTTGTCTCAAATTGAGTTCTTTTTGGGTGAACACATATTGGAGACTCTTATGATCAGTAAACACATCAGCATCATATAAATAATGACGCCAAATTTTCAAAGCAAATACCATGGTGGCCAATTCAAGATCATTAGTATGATAATTCTTTTCATGCACTGTCTTGACCCAAGCATAGGGCCTAGATGTGATCGGCCAATAGGGAACTCGAAATATCTCCAGAAAAGCCTCATAGTATATTATTACACATCCTTGGTCACAGAAGCAATTAAAATGACAATAAGGAATAACCAAAACAAGGGAATGGGACTAAAGATAAACCTTCATATCATAACATCAAGAAACAAGAGAGACAAGGCTCACAACATAGATACATAACAGGTCCAACAACACCTCTACAACGTCGATAAGCGTAGGGGCCAAGACAAATAGCTGGGCTCACCCTCATAGTCAATACATAACCAAAAGAAAGATAGTCTTAATATATAGCAAAAGTTCATAAGAAATACTCCCGAAGTACAGGACTCACTAACAAGCTTGTAAGACAACTGAACTAGCGATGTTGAGGAGGAGGATGATCCAGCAGTGCACCAGTTCCTATATGGTGACATCATGTAGGCATAGAGTATGCATTAGTACATTTGAATGTAATAAGTATGTAGGATGCAATGCAATAAGGGATAGGAAACATGGCAAAATACATAATCATAGGCAATAAATAACATGCTAGAAGTGTGACATGTATGAATGATACTTGAAATAAAACATGCTCATATAGGACATAACATATGTGTAAGAAGAGACCATTAGACTATTGTTGGATCATCACAACCTTCTTACTCTTGGTGATTGAGGTAAAAACCTCGTCAATAGATTGGTGAATCATCGCACCCTACCACCCTGGTGCCAGAGTACAAACCCTTGATAGGTTGGTGGATCATCACACACTACCACCCATGGTGCCAGAGTACACACCCCTGATAGATTAGTGGATCATTGCACCCTACCACATATGGTACCAGAGTACAGACCCACCAATAGGTTGGTGGGTCGTAATGCTACTACCCGTTGTTCCGGAGTACAAACCCCCGATAGGTTGATGGGTGCAAACCTCCAACAAGGTTGAGGATAGTTGTATTCTACTACTCATGGTGCTGGAGTACAGGCACCCCAATTGGTTATCAATGTACGAATTCTTTGACATAGTTACCTGGCGCACAACCCCCAAGTAGGGCATGGTCACATTCCAACACTATATAGAGAATACCATATAATTACACTCACTTATCATCATATAGTCCTCATATACATACATTTATTTCATTATCATTGCATCATCATCATATAGTCATTCAACACATAAGACATTATTAGACCTTCAATTTCTCAAAAAACCATAGCCAAAAATTTTATCAAACACTTAAAGGGTGTGTAGTGCTAGTGTAAAAGCGTGCAATTCAAGAGTGATCATTCTAGAAAATACATTGTAAATCCATCAATAGATACTTGGTAACATCCTCAAGTAATAAATATTAAAACCCTTCATCAAATCTTGCAATGGATATAAGATTCATAACTCAAAACATAATAAAACAGTCACAATGTCATAAGCCCAACATAGTGTGCGTTAATTTTCATAATAAATAAGATCCACGAGTAAATTATCTTTAAATCATGTAAATTAGGGTAAAAAGGAGGCTTAGACATCATAGTTGAATGGAACCCATGAAAGAAATCCACATACCTTTGCTTTGGAGATGAAGTTGATGAAGATTGAAGTGAAATGACCCCAAAAAGTGCCCAAAAATGTGTCTTAGAAGTGCCAAAATCATAATTTTTATATATCTTAAAATCTGTGCATGATATCGAAAATCTGACTTCATATTCTTATTCAGGGGGTCAAAATTAGGGGGTAAATGGTCTAACCCCAATTTTAGATAACCGTATCAAAATTCCAAATTCCCAAATGTCAATTTCCAATGTGCAAACAGCGTTGCTTCCGCAACGTGCACAGGTACAATTTTATGCCTAATTTTTTTAACTCGGTCCAAGACTTTTAAGTCTTAGTCCTAAGTGTCCCTAAACATTAAAATACCTATACTTAGCTATTTTTTTACCATCATATCATTCTCTACATTCCCCAATACTGACTCAAACACTTAGTCAAATTTTTCACTCCTAAATTCAGGTCTCAAACCCTCATTCGGAACTAAGGATTTCTTTCAAGTTTTATGTCTCTATTTTCAATCTTCGTCAAAAGTTCCTCCAAAGCTAAGGTATGTGGGCTTTTTTCAAATAGGTTCCTTTCACCCATGATACCCAAGCTTTCTTTTACTCTAATTTGCATGATTTAAAATTGATTTACAATTAGGTTTATCTTATTATAAAAATTACTGCACACTATCTTGAAGCTCATGAAATTATGACTACTTTACTGTGATTTTAGTTATGAAATCAAGGTCTATTGTAAGATGTGGTGAATGATTTTGATGTAAATTGCTTGAGGGTGTTACCAGGTATCTATTGAATGTTTTAGATTGAATTTTCTAGCATGAATTCACTCTTGATTTGCATGGTTTTACACTAGCTTTAAACACCCGCTAAGTATTTGATAAACTGTCCGATTGTGGTTTCTTGAGGAATTGAAGGTCCAATACATGTCTTATGAGATGAATGACTATATGATGATGGTATATGACAATGATATGATGAAATGATGATGAAGTGAATGCATATATATGGTTCTCTCTATGTAGTGTTTGAATATGACAATGCCCTACCAGGGGGTTACATGCTAGGTAACCTTATTTGGGGTTTGTACCTATTAACTTATCGAAGGGTTTGTACTTATCACAAATGGTGGTAAGGTACGATGATCCACCAACCTTGTTGGAGAGTTTATACCCATCAACCTTTTGGGGGGTTTATACCCCGGCACCATAGGCCATAGTGTGTGATGATCCACAACCTATTGATGGGGTTTGTCCCTCAATCACAAAAGGTGATAGGGTGTGACGATCCACTAGCAATAATGGTCTCTTCTTACACATATATTCTATTCTATGTAAGCATTTTTTACTTAAGCATTAATCATGTATGCCATATTACTACTATGTTATCTATTGTTTATCTCTATGAATTTTGATTACAATACTATTCTATTATTGTATTATATCTTACATACTTAGTATATTCAAATGTACTAATGCATACTCTATGTCCACATGATGTCACCATATAGGAACTGGTGCTCAAGTTGATCATTCTCCTCCTCCACGGGGCTACTCCAATACTACTCAAGCTAGTTGGTGAGTCCTCCACTTCAGGAACCTTAGTCTAAGTTTCTTTTATTATGTATTGAGACATTCTTCTTTATTGTTTACTTTAGCTATGAGGGTGAGTTCGGTTGCTTTGTCTTGGCCCCCGCTCTATCTATGTAGTAGAGGTGTTGTTGGATATGTTATGTACTTAAGATGTGCGATTTGACTCTTTCGTCTATTGATTTTGATGTTATGCAAGCTTTCCCTTAGTCCCATTGCCCTATTTCTACTTTCATATATCCTTTAAATGCTTTCGCGAGCCTTGGATTATGACAAACTTGGTATTAGAGCAGTAGGTTGTTAGATCCTTGGAGTCTACTACACAACATTGATTAGAGTCTTATTCATGGTTATGTTGTGCACCATAACTATGAGTAGGAGGATATGAGATGTTCTAGAAATTGTTTTCCTTCTTCATGTTCTAAGTCATACTATAGAGTTGAAGTAAGCTTCCCTCCCCTAATGATTGTTCTTTGCTTATGCTAGATCATACCTAACAAGAAAGGGAGATGAGGCCGCACGCCCGAGGAGCAACTGGACAATGGAGAGCTTAGGGATGCTCTCACCATGCTTGCTCAAGTGGTGGCTAATCAAGCCAACCAAGGGTCCCAAGCCTCTCATGCTCCTACACTGGCCTCTCGAGTAAGAGACTTCATCAGAATGAATCCCCCAGAATTCCATAGGTTGAAGGTGAGTGAGGACCCCCAAGAGTTCATTAACGAGGTCTACAAAATTTTGTATATACTGGGTGTTGGGCCGAATGAAGAGGCAGAGTTGGTGACATACCAACTCAAAGGGGTAGCTCAGATATAGTACAACCAATGGAAGGAAGAAAAAAGAGTTGGCTATGTTGTTCTTTAGGAGGAGTTCAAAATGGCTTTCCTTTATTGGTTCTTCCGTCTTGATCTTAGGGAGGCTAAGTTGGTGGAATTTATAAATTTGAATCAAGGATCCATGAGTGTGAGGGAGTATACCCTCAAGTTTACCCAACTTTCAAGATATGCTCCACATTTGGTGGCTGGCTCATAATCGAGGATGAACAAATTTGTGATGGGTGTGTTCGACTTGGTTAGTGAAGAGTGCTAGTCTTCCATGTTGATTAGTGACATGGACTTGTCATGTTTGATAACCATTGCCAAGAAAATGGAAGAGGAGAGGTTGAGAAAAATGAGGGGCCATGAGGCTTAGAGGGCTCACTTTGAGGGAAAGTTCATAAAGGGTGTCCCGATCCACCAAGGCCAAGGGTCCTCTTATGCTTCCAATAGAGGGTTTGCCAATGACTTCCCATGGCCCCAAGGTGCTGGTGTTATGGGTCCTAATGAGGTGTTTCCTAGATGTCTTAGGAGGCATAAGGGCCCATGCTTGAGAGATACTACTGCATGCTTTGGTTGTGGGAAGTGGGTCACAAAAAGGTGGATTGCCCTCGAGATCACAACAAGTGCAAAGAGGTTCATCCAAAAGGTGCTAATGCGGTTCCTTTGGGGAGAGGTGGTCGACATGATGGTGCCCTAAGGCACAATCGATTTTATGCTTTGCATTGGAGGCAAGAGGTTGATTAAGTCCCTGATATTGTCACCGTTATGTTGAAATTTTTTGACTTTGATGTGTATGCATTGATCAATCCAGGTGCCATTCTTTCTTTGGTTACCCCCTTTGTTGCCCAAAAGTTCTATGTTAAACAAAGTTTCTACTCCTATTGGTGCATCTATTGTTGTTAGGAAAGTTTATAGAAGTGGTCCTATTTGCATCCTGCATAAAGTGTTGCCTTGTGATCTTGTTGAGTTAGACATGGTTGACTTTGATGTCATTCTTGGGATAGATTGGTTGCATGCCTACTATGCTTCTATTGATAGTAGAACCCATATGGTCAAATTTCAATTTCCAAATGAACCCATCCTTAAGTGGGAAAGTCAAGATATGGTGGTTAAAGGTAGATTCATCATTTGTGTTAAAGCTTAAAAGTTGATCTCTAAGGGGTGTCTTTACTATCTTGTGATGGTTATAGATGTGGACTCTAAAGTCCTTCCCATAGAGTCAGTTCTGGTTATAAATGAGTTTCTTAATGTCTTCCCAAATGACCTTCCTGGTGTTCCTCCTGAAAGCGAAATAGACTTTAGCATAGACCTCCTCCCCAATACTCAACCCATATATATCCCCCCTTACTGTATGGCCCTGGTAGAGTGGAAGGAATTGAAGGAACAATTAAGGGACTTGTTGGAGGAAAGATTTATGAGACTTAGCAAATCACCTTGGGGTGCTCAGGTGTTGTTTGTGAAAAAGAAGGATAGGTCCCTTAGTATGTGTATTGACTACCAATAACTCAATAGGGTCAACATCAACAATAAGTATCCTCTTCAAAGGATTGATGACTTGTTTGACCAATTGCAAGGGCCTAACCATTTCTCTAAAATTGATCTTTGGTCTAGGTATCATCAAGTGAAGAAGGGAGAGTGTGACATTCCCAAGATTACTTTTTGAACTAGATATTGGCATTAAAAGTTTGTTGTGATGTTTTTGGGTTGACTGGCCATCTTTATGGACCGAATGAATAGGGTCTTTAAACCCTACCTTGATTCCTATGTTATGGTCTTCATTGATGACATTTTGATCTATTCTTGCGGTGAGGAGGAGCATAGGGCTCATTTGAGGGTTGTATTACAAACATTGAGGGAGGAGCAATTGTATGCTTAATATGAGAAGTATGAATTTTAGTTGAGGGAGGTTTCCCTACTAGGACATGTGCTGTCGGGGGATGGTATTAAGGTGGATCCAAAGAAAACCAATGTGATTAGAAATTGGCCTAGACCATTGACCTCGTCGGACATTAGGAGTTACTTAGGTTTAACGGGCTATTACGGAGGTTTGTGAATGGGTTCTCTTCTATTGCTTTTCCCATGACAAAATTGACACAAAAGAAGATTAAGTTTGTGTGGACCGATGAATGTGAGAGGCGCTTCCAAACATTGAAAGATCTTGTTATTCTATCCACCCCGGCTCCACCAAAACATATAGAGATTTGAGGGATGTGTATTTGTTAAGAAGCATGAAAATGGACATTGCTAAATTTGTTTTTGGTTATCATACTTGTCAATAAGTCAAAGCCGAACATCAAAGGTCGGGTGGCCTAGCCCAAGACATTGAGGTTCCTACTTGGAAGTGGGAAGACATAAATATGGATTTTATGGGTGGTTGCCTAAGACTAGAAAAGGTTTTGATTCCATTTGGTTGGTGATCAATAGGATGACAAAATCAGCTCACTTTCTGCCGATAAAGCATACATTTGGGGCTGAAGATTATGCAAGGTTATACATTCATGATTGATAAGGTTGTATGGGGTTCCTTTGTCCATCATATTGGATCGTGGGGTAGAATTTACTTCACATTTATGGAGATCTTTCAAAAGGTGTCTTGGTACTAGAGTTAAGCTTTCTAAGGCCTTCCACCCTTAAACTTATGGCCAAGCAGAGAGGACTATTCAAACTTTTGAGGATATGCTTAGAGCATATGTGATTGAGCTAAAATATAGTTGGGATGATCATCTTCCATTGATTGAGTTTGCCTACAAGAATAGTTATCATTCTAGCATCAGTATGGCTCCTTTCGAGACTCTCTATGGCAGATGTTGTAGATCGCTAGTCAGATGGTTTGAGTTAGTGAGGTAGCTTTTTTGGGACCAGATATGGTTATGGAGGCTCTTGAGAAGCTTAGGATAATTAGGGAAAGGTTGAAGACGGCCCAAAGTCGTCAAAAGTCTTATGGATATGAGAAGAAGAGAACTTGAATTCAAAGTTGGTGATTAGGTTTTACCTAAAGGTTTCACCCATGAATGGTGTAGTCCATTTTGGTAAGAAGGGAAAGTTAAGACCAAGATATATTGGTCCTTATAAGGTTATGAGCAGGGTCGGCAAGGTATCTTATGAGTTGAGGTTGCATAGTGAGATGGAATTGGTTTATCCGATGTTTCATATTTCTATGTTGAGAAAATGTGTGGATGATCTAAATGCCACTGTACCTCTTGATGTTATGAGTTTAGTTGAGTATAGTTTGACATATGAAGAGGTTTCGGTTAAGATCTTGGATAGGCAAGTGAAGATGTTAAGGAACAAAGAGGTGGCTTCCATTAAAGTCCTATGGAGGAATCAACAAGTTGAGAGCCACCTGGGATGCCGAAGCGGATATTCGAAGGTGATAACCTTACCTTTTCAACTCCACTCAATCCTAAGGTATTGATCTAAGTCCTTTATATGATCTTAAGTCTCAAGTCTGCCCTATGTCATTACATATTTTCATATTTAAATTGACAAGTTCATGATGATTTTCATTTATGATGCGATTTTTGAAATGATGTTTAAGAGCAGTGTTACATCTCTATGTGGGTTGAAAGTTTCATCTTTGTGCCTCTCATATACGTTTCTTTGACATTCAGGGATGAATGTTCCCAAGGGCGAGATATTGAAATGACCCTAAAAAGTGCCCAAAAATGTGCCTTAGAAGTGCCCGAAGTCATGCTTTCCATACATCTCAAAATTCGTGCTTGATATCAAAAATCTGACTTCATATTCTTGTTTAGGGGGTCAAAATTAGGGGGAAAAGGGTCTAAACACCAATTTTAGGGCAACCATATCAAAATTTTAAATTCCCAAATGTCAATTTCTAGTGAGCAAACCGCGTTGCTTCCGCGATGCGCACAGGTAAAATTTTGTGCTTGTTTTTTTAATTCAGTCCAAGACTTTTAAGTCTTGGGTGTAGGTGTCCTCAAATGTAAAAATACCTATACTTAGCCATTTTTCACCCTCATATCATTCTAAACATTCCCAATACTCACTCAAACACACAGCCAAATTTTTCACTCCTAAATTCAAGTCTCATACCCTCATCTAGAACTAAGGATTTCTTTCAAGCTTCAAGTCTCCATTTTTAATCATCATCAAGAGTTCCTCCAAAGCTAAGGTATGTGGGTTTCATTCATATGTTCCTTCCACCCATGATACCCAAGCTTCCTTTTACTCTAATTTTGCATGATTTAAAGTTGATTTACAGTTGGGTCTATCTTATTATTAAAATCACTGCACACTATGTTGAAGCTCATGAAATTATGACTATTTTGCTTTGTTTTGAGTTATGAAAACAAGGTCTATTATAAGATTTGGTGAAAGGTTTTGATGTAAATTGCTTGAGGGTCTTACCAAATATCTGTTGAAGGTTTTACATTGAATTTCCTAGCATGATTTCACACTTGATTTGCATGGTTTTACACTAGCACTACACACCCTCTAAGTGTTTGATAAAATATCCGGTTGTGGTTTCTTGAGGAATTGAAGGTCCAATGCATGTCTTATGAGATGAATGACTATATGATGATGGTATATGATAATGATATGATGAAATGATGATGAAATGAATGCATGTATATGGTGCTCTCTATATAGTGTTGGAATGTGACCATGCCCTACCAGGGGGTTATGCGTCGGGTAACCTTGTTGGGAGTTTGTACCCATCAACCTATCGGGGGGTTTTTACATTGGCACCAAGGGTGGTAGGGTGCGATGTTCCACCAACCTTTTTGGGAGTTTGTACCCATCAACCTATCAGGGGGTTTATACCCCGGCACCAAGGGTGGTAGGATGCGACGATCCACCAACCTATTGACGGGGCTTGTACCTCAATCACCTAGAATGGTGGGGTGTGATGATCTACCAATAGTAATGGTCTCTTCTTACACATATGTTCTATTAGTAATGGTCTTGTCTTACACATATGTTCTATTTTATATAAGCATATTTTACTTAAGAATTAATCATGCATGTCATATTGCTACTATGTTAACTATTGCTTATCTCTATACATTTTGATTATGATGCCTTTCTATTGTTGCATTGCATCCTACACACTTAGTACATTCAAATGTACTAGCGCATACTCTATGCCTATATGATGTCACCATATAGGAACCGGTGCTCAAGTTGATCATCCTCCTCCTCCACGTGGCTAGTCTAGTACTACTCAAGCTAGTTGGTGAGTCCTCCACTTCGGGGACCTTAGTCTAAGTTTCTCTTATTATGTATTGAGACATTCTTCTTTATTCTTTACTTTAGCAATGAGGGTGAACCCGGTTGATTTTTCTTGGCCCCTACTCTATCTATGTAGTAAAGGTGTTGTTGGACATGCTATGTACTTATAATGTGAGCTTTGACTCTTTTGTCTCTTGATTTTGATGTTATGCAAGCATTCCCTTAGTCCCATTGCCCTATTTCTTCTTTCGTATATCATTTAAATGCTTTCAGGACTAATGATGTGCAATGATAAGACGAGCGGTTTGTTTGGGGTTTCCTTTGGGTTCCACATTCACTATGTCACATCTAGGCCATATGCTTGGGTCGTGACATGAAGATGGAGACTTGAAGCTTGAGTTCGATCCTTATGAATCCAGAAATGGTTTTGAGATGAGTTTAGGAATAAAATATTTGGCTAAGTATTTGAATGAATATTGGGGAATGTTTAGAATGATATGAGGGTGAAAATGGCTAAGTATAGGTATTTTCACTTTGGGAACACTTAGGCCCAAGACGTAGAAGTCTTGGACCAAAGTCAAAACTTGACCAAAAATAACACAGGTTCTAAGTATGGGTATTTTTACGTTTGGGAATACTTAGGCCCAAGACTTAAAAGTCTTGGACCACGAGAAAAATAACTAGATAGAAAAATATACATGTCCGCGTCAAGGACATGATAAGAGAATTGAGTTTCTTCATCTGCGTGCCCTTGGCGCATCACGCGATGGGCGCGAAATGATCTCTTGAAATCATCACTTGGAAAATTGAAATTATTAATCATTTGCTCTTAAATTAGGGTTACACCCATTTTCCACTAAAAGTGACCCCCTGAACAAGAATATGAAGTCGGATTTTTGATATCACACACGGATTTTGAGATATATAAAAATTACGATACCGGGCACTTTCGAGGTACATTTTCGGACACTTTTTCGGGGTCGTTACAATATCTCCCCCTTGGGAACATTCGACCCCAAATGTCAAAGAAACGTATATGAGAGACACAAACATGATAGTTTTAGCCCACATAGAGATGCAACAACGCACTTAAACATCATTTCCAAAATTTCATCATAAATGTAATATCTTCATGGACTTGTCAATTTAAATATGAACATATGCAATGACATGAGGGCTGAACTTAAGACTTAAGATTATATAAAGGACTTAAATGAATACTTGAGGCTTGAGTGGAGTGGAAGAGGTAATGATATCGCTTTTGTATGTCCATTTCGGCCTCCCAAGTGGCACTCTAAACTTGTTGATTCCTCCAAAGGACCTTAACGGAAGCCACCTCTTTGTTCCTCAACGTATTCACTTGCCTATCCAAAATCTGAACTGGAACCTCTTCATATGACAAATTATCTTCAACCACACCCACAACATCAAGAGGTATAATGACATTCAAATCACCTACACATTTCCTCAACATAGACACACGAAACACCGGATGAACGAAATCCATTTCTTTAGCCAATTCCAACTCATAAGCTACTTTACCAACACTTCTCATCACCCTATAAGGACCCACATATCTTGGGCTTAACTTACCCTTCTTATAAAAACAGACCACACCCTTCATGGGTTACACCTTCAAATTAACCCAATCACCATGTCATAATTCAAGATCCCTTTTCCTCACATTGGCATAGGACTTTTGGCGACTTTGGGCTGTCTTCAACCTTTCTCTAATCATCTTAGCCTTCTCAAGAGCCTCCATAACCAAATCTGGTCCCAACAAAGCTACATCACCAATCTCAAACCAACCAACCGATGATCTACAATGTCTCCATATAGAGCCTCGAAAGGAGCCATACCGATGCTAGAATGATAGCTATTGTTGTAGGAAAACTCAATAAACAGAAGATGATCGTCCCAACTACCTTTAAGCTCCAACATACATGCTTTGAACATATCCTCAAGGGTTTTAATGGTCCTTTTGACTTGGCCATCCATTTGAGGGTGGAAAGCCGTAGAAAGCTTAACTCTAGTACCAATACCCCTTTGGAAAGATCCCCAAAAATGTGAAGTAAATTGAGCTCCACGGTCCGATATGATGGATAAAGTAACCGGATGCAATCTCACTAAGTCACGGATGTATAGCCTTGCATAATGTTCATCCCCATATGTGGTCTTAACTGGTAGGAAAAAGCCAATTTTGTTATCCCATTAATCACAACCCAAATGGAATCAAAACCCTTCCTAGTCACTGGCAACCCAACCACAAAATCCATATTAATCACCTCCCACTTCCAAGTAGGAATCTCTATTTCTTGGGTTCAGCCACCTTGCCTTTGATGCTTGACCTTGACTTATTGACAACTATGACAACCGAAAACGAATTTGGCAGTGTCCCTTTTCATGCCTTCCTACCAATACACCTCTCTCAAGTATCTATACATTTTGGTGGAACCTAGGTGGATAGAATAGGAAGAGTTTTAGGCCTTATCAAGGATCTTTTCAATCAACCCATCAACACACGGTACACACAACCTACCTTGGTACCTAAAGGCACTGTCTCCCCCTTGGGAGAAAACCTCTACCTTGCCCTCTTTACCAAGGCCTTCAACTCTAATAGGGAGGATCAAGATCTTGTTTTGCCATCACCTCATCAACCAAAGAATACCTAGAACCATCCACAATAACAACATCACCACCACAAACCTCCTTCAATCTAACCCCCAACCTAGCCAACCAATCTACCCTATCCATCTCCTTCTTACCACCGTCAAAATGAGCTAGGCTACCCGTGGACACCCTACTCAAGGCATCTGCAACCATATTTGCCTTACCTGGATGCTAATGCACACTCATATCATAATCTTTAAGAAGTTTTAGCTACCTTCTTTACCTCAAGTTAAGATATTTTTGAGTGAAGACATATTGGAGGCTCTTATGATTGGTGAACACTTCAATGTGCACCCTATACAAGTAATGGCACCAAATTTTTAATGCAAATACCACGGCAGCTAGTTCAAGATCATGGGTAGGGTAGTTCCTTTCATGCACCATGAGTTGCCTAGATAGGCTATCACTTTACCATTTTGCATTAGCACACAACCCAAACCAACTCTAGAAGCATCACAATACACTAAAAATACCATAAGCCCATCCAGTAGAGACAATATAGGAGCAGACACAAACTTATCTTTCAAGGCTTGGAAGCTCCTCTCACATTCATTGGTCCACATAGACTTAGCCTTCTTTTGAGTCAACTTTTTATAGGGGAAACAATAGAAGAGAACCCATTCACAAACCACCTATAATACCCCACTTAGCCCAAGAAACTCCTAATGTCTGACGGGGTCAATGGTCCAGGCCAATTTCTAATCATATCGGTCTTTTTAGGATCCACATTAATACCACCCCCGATACTACATGCCCTAGGAAAGCAACCTCCTTCAACCAAAATTAAACTTTTCATATTTAGCATACAATTTCTCCTCCCTCAATCTTTGCAACACAACCCTCAAATAGGCCCTATGCTCCTCCTCACCATGAGAATAGATTAAAATATCATCAATGAAAATCACAACAAAGGAATCATAGTAGGCTTTGAAGACCCTATTCATAAGGTCCATGAAGATGGTTGGTGCATTAGTCAACCCAAAAGATATCACAACAAACTCATAATGCCCATATCTAGTCTGGAAGGCCATCTTGGGAATATCACACTCCCTCACCTTCAAAAGACATCACCACAAACTCATAATGCCTATATATAGGCAAAAAGGTCATCTTGGGAATATCACACTCCCTCACCCTCAATTGATGATACCCCGACCGAAGATCAATCTTAGAGAAATGGCTAGCCCCTTGCAATTAGTCAAATAAATCATTAATTCTTGGAAGAGGATACCTATTCTTTATAGTGACTTTATTGAGTTTCCAGTAGTCAATACACATTCGAAGGGACCTATCCTTCTTCTTCACAAATAACACCGGTGCACCCAAAGGTGTTTGCCTAGGTTTATAAATGATAGTAACCCTATTGAGTTGCCAGTAGTCAATACACATCCTAAGGGACCCATCCTTCGTTTTCACAAACAACACCGGTGCACCCTAACGTAATTCACTAGGCCGAATGAACCCCTTCTCTAACAAGTGCCTCAATTGCTCCTTCAATTCCTTCAACTCTACCAGGGCCATATGGTAAGACGAAATAGAAATGGGTTGAGTATCAGGGAGGAGGTATATGCCAAAATCTATTTCCCATTCAGGAGGAACATTAACAAGGTCATTTGGGAATACATCGAGAAACTCATTTACAACCAGAACCGACTCTGTGGGAAGGGCTTTAGACTCCATATCCCTAAACCTCATAAGAAGATAAAGACACCCCTTAGAGATCAACTTACGAGCTTTAATACAAGAGATGAATCTGCCATTGACCATAACATCTTGACTCTCCAACTCAAGTTATGGCTAATTTCAGAATTAGAACTTGATTCTATGGGTTCTACAATCAATAAAAGCATAGTATATATGAACAAATCCATCCCAAGAATAATATCAAAATCAACAATGTCTTACTCAACAAGATTACAAGGCAATATTTTTTGCAAGATACAAATTGGACAACTCCTATAAACTTTTCTAGCAACAATGGATGCATCAATTGGAGTACATACCTCATATGACTCATGCAATAATATAGGCTCAACATGAAATCTTTTGGCAACAAAGGGGGTAATAAAAGAAAGAGTAGCACTCGGATCAATCAATGCATACACATCGGGGACTTCAACTTACTGGTAACAACATCGGGGACTTCATCAACCCCCTACCTCCACTACAAAGTATAAAATTGGTTATGCCTTGGGGCACCATCTGATCGGCCACCTCTCCCCAAAGGGACCGCATTAGCACCTTGTGGATAAATCTCCTTGTGTTTGTTGTGATTCCAGAGGCAATGCACGTTTTTGTGACCCACTTCCCTACATCCAAAGCATGCATTAATATCTCTCAAGCATGGCTGCTTATGATCTTTATCACACCTAGGACACACCTCATTAGGAACTATAACACCAACACCTTGGGTCCTTGGGAAGTTATTGGCAAATCCCTTATTAGAAGCATGAGAGGACCCTTGACCTTGATGGACCTGGCCACCCTTTTGGAACTTAACCTCAAAATAGGCTCTTTTATCCTTATGACCCCTCCTCTTCCTTAATTTTTCCCCTTCCATTTTCTCGGCATAGGTCATCAAATATGACAAGTCCATGTCACTAATCAACATGACGGACCAACACTCCTCACTAACTAAGTCAAACACACCTATCATAAATTTGTTCATCTTAGCTCTTGAGTCGACCACCAAATATGGAGCATATTTCAAAAGTTAGTTGAACTTGAGGGCATACTCCCTCACATTGATGGACCTTTGTCTCAAATTCATAAATTCCACCAACTTACCTTCCCAAAGTTAAGAGGGAAGAACCTATTAAGGAAGGCCACCATGAACTCCTCCCAAAGCACCACATAGATGACTCCCTTTTCCTCATTTTATTGGTTGTACCATACTTGTGCTACTCTTTTGAGTTGGTAAGCCACCAACTCTGCCTTATCCTCCAGCCTCACATCCATAATAGACAAAATCATGCAAACCTCATCAATAAATTCTTGAGGGTCCTCACTCATCTTTGACCCATAGAATTTTGGGGGATTCATTCTCATGAAGTCTCTCAACCGAGAGGCCGGTATAGGAACATGAGGGTCTTGGGCCCCTTAATTGGCTTATTACCCATCACTTGTGCAAGCAAGGTGAGAGTATCCTTATGCTCTCCATTGGCCAATTGCTTCTCGGGCATGCGGACTCATTTTCTTCTCATATTAGGCATGATCTAGCATAGCAAAGAACAAGTATTATGGGAGAAAAGCTTACTTCAACTCTTTAGCACGACTTAGAACATGAAGAAGGGAACAATTCCTTAAATGTCTCATAGCCTCCTACTCATAGTTATGGTGCATGACACAACTATGAATAAGACTCTTATCGACGTTGTGTGTTGGACACCAAGGATCTAACAACCTAGTGCTCTGATACATCTTTATCATAACACAAGCCTAGGGCCTAGACGTGACCGACGAATAGGAAATCGAAGGAGCCACAAACAAGCCTCATAGCATATCATTATACATCCTTGGTCGCGAAATCAATTAAAATGACAATAAGGAATAAGCATAAGCCAGGGAATTGGGACTAGGATATCATAACACCAAAAAACAAGAGAGTCAAGGCTCGCAATATAGATACATAATATGTCCAACAACACCTCAACAACATAGATAAGAGCGGGGGCCAAGATAAGCAACCTGGCTCACCCTCATAGTTAATATGTAACCAAAAGAAAGATAGTCTTAATACATAGCAAGAGTTCATAAGCAACGTCCTCGAAGTGGAGGACATACCAACAAGCTTGTAGGACAATCGAATAAGCCATATGGAGGATGATGATGATCAAGAGCTGCACTAGTATCTATATGGTGACATCATGTAGGCATAGAGTATGCGTTATTATGTTCTAATGTACTAGGTATGTAGAATGCAATGCAACAAGGGATGGGCAACATGGCAAAATGCATAATCTTAGGCAATGAATAGCATATTAACAATATGACATGTATGAATGATACTTGAAATAAAACATGATCATATAGGACATAACATATGTGTAAGAAGAGACCATTAAACTATTAGTGGATCGTCACACCCTACCATATTTGGTGATTGAGGTACAAATCCTGTCAATAAGTTAGTAGATGATCGCACCTTACAACCCATGGTGCCGAAGTACGAACCCCCCGATAGGTTGGTAGATCATCGCACCTTATAACCCATGGTGCCAGAGTACAAACACCACGATAGGTTGGTGGATCATCGCACCCTACCACCCGTAGTGCTAGAGTACAAACTCGGTAATAGGTTAGTTGATCTTTGTACCCTACCATCCATGGTGTTGGATTATAAACCTCCTAATAGGTTGGTAGATCATCGCCCCCCACCACCCATGGTGGCATAGTACAAACCCCTAATAGGTTGATGGGTCTAAACCCCCCAACAAGGTTGATGGATAGTTGCACCCTACCACTCTTGGTGCCAGAGTACAAACACCCGATAGGTTGTCAAGGTACGAACCCCTTCACAAGGTTACCCAGCCTGCAACCCCTGAGTACGGAATGGTCACATTCCAACACTATAATGAGAATACCATATGCATACACTCACTTATCATCATATAGTTCTCATATACATATATTTATTTCATCATTATTTCATTATCGTATCATCATCATATAGTCACTCAACTCATAAGATATGCATTGAACCTTGAATTCCTCAAGAAATCATAGTCGAACATTTTATCAAACACTAAGAGGGTGTGTAGTGCTAGCATAAAACCATGCAATTCAGGAGTGTTATCAAGCTATAAAGTTCATTGTAAAACCATCGATAGATACTTGGTAATACCCTTAAGTAATAATCATCAAAACCCTTCATCAAATCTTGCAATGGATCTTAGATTCATAGCTCAAAACATAGTAAAATAGTCACAATTAAATAAGCTCAACATAGTGTGCAGTGATTTTCATAATAAATAAGACCCTTGAGTAAATCATCTTTAAATCAAGCAAGTTAGCGTAAAAAGGAGGCTTGGGCATCATGGGTAAAAGGAACCCATGAAAGAAACCCACATACCTTAGCTTTGGAGATGAACTTGATGAAGATTGAAGATGGAGACTTGAAGTTGAGTGCGATCCCTATGAATCCAGAAATGTTTTTGAGACTTGAGTTTAGGAGTAAAATATTTGGCTAAATGTTTGAATGAATATTGGGGAATGTTTAGAATAATATGAAGGTGAAAATGGCTAAGTATGAGTATTTTTATGTTTGGGAATACTTAGACCGAAGACTTAAAAGTCTTGGACCGCAATAAATATAACTGGATAGAAAAATATATATGTTCGCGTCATGTACAAGATGCGAGGATAGAGTTTCTTCATCTACACACTCTTGGTGCGTCACGCCATGGGCCCCAAAAGCTCTCTGGAAATCGTCACTTGGAAAATCAAAATTGCTAATCGTTTGGTCTTAAATCAGGTTTAGACCCATTTTACACTCAGTAGGACCCCCTAAACAGGAATATGAAGTTAGATTTTTGATATCACGCACGAATTTTGAGATATATGGAAATTATGATTTTGAACACTTTTGAGTCACATTTTCGAGCACTTTTTGGGGTCGTTATATGCACCTTAAGTTGTCTAGAGGTATAAGCTATTACTTTACCATTTTCCATCAAAACAAAACCAAATCAAATTCTTGAGGCATCACAATACACAACAAACCCTTCCAACCTTTCCGGTTGAGACAATATAGAAGCGAAGACAAACTTGTCTTTCAAGGTTTGGAAAATCTTTTCACACTCATCGATCCATAAAAATTTTTCCTTCTCTTGGGTGAACTTAGTCATAGGAGAAACAATAGAAGAGAAGCCATTAAGAAACCTCCGGTAGTAACCCGCTAAGCCTTAGAAACTTCTAATGTCTGATGGAATCAAATGTCTAGGCCAATTTCTAATTACCTCAGTCATCTTAGGATCCACCTTAATACTATCACCTAACACCACAAGATCTAGGAAAGCAACCTCTTTCAACCAAAATTCACATTTCTCATACTTAGCATATAACTTTTCCTCCCTTAAGATTTGTAGTACCACCCTCGAGTGAGCCACATGCTCCTCCTCACTATGGCAATAGATCAAGATATCATGAATAAATACCACCACAAACAAATCAAGGTAGGGATTAAAGACCCTATTCATGAGATTCATAAACATAGCTAGGACATTGGTCAAGAGAAAGATATTGCCACAAATTCAAAATATCGGAAAGGACATCAAGAAACTCATTAACTAGCAAAACCGACTCAATAAGAAGGAGTTTAGACTTAACATCCCTAATCCTCGTGAGATTGTAAATACAACCCTGAAAGATTAATTTGGGCCTTAAGAAAAGAGAAGAATCTACCCTTAACTATTACTTTACAACTTCCCTACTCAACTACGGACTTATTAAGTAATTGGAATCTAATTTTACGGGTTCTACAATCAATGGAAGCATGATATGGACGTAACCACTCCACCCTAAGAATAAATATCAAAATCCACCATGACAAGATCAACAAAATCATTAGATAATACTTTATGCAACAATGCCATGGGACAACCCTTGTAGATTTTTCTAGCAACAATGGATGCACCAGTAGGAGCAGATACTTCACAAAGCTCACACATTAATTCAGGTTTAGCATGAAGCATTTTGGAAAATAGAGTAATAAAAGAAAGAGTGTCACCTGGGTCTATCAATGCATACACATCAAAAATAAAAAACTTTTAACTTATTGGTAGCAACGTCGGGCACCTCATCTACCCTTTGTGGCCACCTTGCCCATGTGGTCGGCCATCTCCACCTTTGGGTTGAGTATGAGGACAATCACTAACTTTGTGAACCAATTCACCACAACCAAAGTAAGAATTAGATTTCTTCAAACATTACCCACCATGTCCTTTCCTACAATTGTGACATATTGGGGAATCTTGAACACCAACACCCTTACCTTTCCCTTAAACATATGGATAGTTAGGAATCTTGTGGCCCATC
>DF359898.1:25109-49809 GCA_000787875.1 Solanum virginianum
TAGTTAGGAATCTTGTGGCCCATCTTATCACACCCAAAGTATGCACCCGTGTTCCTCCAACATTTACTACCATGTTTCCTCCCACATTTTGGGCACCTAGGACGAGTCACTAGACCATTGCCACCTTCACGTTGAACCCTTCTTCTTCCTCCCTTTGAGGCCACTAGGAAATCTCTCATCTTATGCCCAAAACTGCCACACTTGAAACAAATCTCAGTGCCACTAAACACTCCCCTTGATGCTTCTTACCACACCCTTGACAAATGATGAAATGGACCCTTTCCTTTATGTACTTAGGCACTGGTAGTCTAGTAGAAGATAAGACACCACCAACTCGAGCCCTCTTAACCTCACTCTCCTATCCCTAGAAGTCTTGTGAACATCCACTTACTGATTGAGCTTAATGGTCGTCGCTTTGGCCAATAGCCATAGAGCATTACAAACCTCCACATTTGACATGTCGCCATTAGGGAGTTGACCCTCAAGTGAGAGATAATCACCACCTTTCTTACCGCCCTGAATAGCTTGAGACATGTTATGAAATGCAATGATTAAGAATGAGAAATAAGCCTTTGGAGACTTAATTCTATCGCACTATATAGATCATCAAGAAGTGAAACATTTCCTAAAATGTCTCATAGCCTCCCATTCATAGTTGTGGCGTGCTTCAAAACCATTAATAAGACTCTAATCGATGCAGTGTGTTGGATTCTTAGGATTATAAACAACTTAGTGCTCTGATATGAAGTTTGTCACGACCCAAGCCTAGGGCCTAGACATGAAACGATGAATAGGGAACTCGAAGGATCCCCCAAACAAGCCTTTTAGCATATCAATCACATATCCTTGGTTGTGGAAGAAAAATAACAACAACAAGAGAAATAAAGAAGGAAAATGGGTCAAAGGGAAGTTTTTGATAGTCATCAAACATTTCAAGAGTCAAGCTCATAACACTATTATATTACTTGTCCAACAACACCTCTAAACATAGAACGAGCAGGGGCCAAGACAATTTTCGGGCTCATCCTCATAGTTTCAATAGTTCAACATAAAGAAATAATATAAGCAAGAGTAGCATAGCTAGTATCCTTGAACTTAAGGACTTACCAAAGCATATCTTCAAGATAACCAACTAGTAAAGAAGAGGATGATCGTGAGGGGCTTCGATTCCTATATGGTAACATCATGTTGGCATATAGTATATGTTAGTATGTTTGAATATACTAAGTATGTAGGATGCAATGCAATAAGAGATAGGCAACATAATCAAAATGCATATATATAAGCAAGAGATAGTATATTAGCAACATGTCATGCATGATCAATGCTTGAAGTGAGACATGCTTATATAGAACTTAATACATGTGTAGGAAGAGACTATCATCATAGATCAATCAAACTAGTACTTGGAAATCCAACGCATACAAACCCCTTGAAAGACAATTAAGGAATCTACCCCTCAATTGGTAGTACGGGCTTACCATCCCATGACAAGGCGATTGAGGAATCTACCAATCAATTGGTAGTATAGTCTTACAACCCTCTGACAAGGAGATTGAGGTATCTATCACTTAATTGGTAGTACGGGCTTACCATCCCCCAATAAGGTGATTGAGGTGTCTACCCCTCAACTGGTAGTATGGGCCTACCACCCCCAGACAAGGTATGGTCAACTTACAACACCATAGACACTTTTCATGAGTTCAATACATACATATATTTCTTTTATCATCATAAAGTTAGTTGACTTATAGACCATACAATAGACCATAAATAACTCAAGAACCTTAATCAGATATTTTATCAAACACTTGGTGGATGTGTAATGCTAGTTCAAAATCATTCAATTCAAGAGTGAAATCATTTGGTAAAACATAATGTACATCAACCCACCAACACGTAGTAACACCCATATACAAGATACATTGAAACCCCTCATCAAATCTCATAATAGATTATAGATTCATGGCTCAAAACATGCTTAAAAAGTCAATATTTCATTAAACCCCAGTATAGTTAATAATCAATTCATAATAAGAACTACCCATAAATAAATCAACTTGAGAACATGTAATTTACTTAAAGAGGAAGGTTGGCCACTATGGGTGGAAGGACCCAATGGTTGAAATCTACATACCTCAACTTTGGAGATTTTCTTGATGAAGATTTGAATGGGAACTTGAAACTTGAATGAATTCCTTATGATACAAAATGAGTTTGGGACACTTGATTTTGAATGAAATATTTGGCTAAGTGTTTGAGAGGGTTTGGGAAATATCTTAAATTATATAGGGTTGAAAAATGACTAAGTATAGGTGTTTTTACACATAGGAAGGCTTAGGCGTAAGGCTATAAGGCCTTGGACTAAACTAGAAAAACTAGCAACAAAAATGTACAGGTTTGTGCCCTAGCCGTGTCACGCCAAGGGCAAGGATCGATTCTATTTTTCATTAACTTTGTAAAATTAAATTTTGATACAATTGCTCTAAAATTGGGGTTATACCTATTACCCACTCAATTTTGCCCCTTAATTATGAATATAAAGTCATATTTTTGATATCATGCATGAATTTTAAGGTATGTGGAAATTATGATTATGGGCATTTTCGAGGCACATTTTTTAGCACTTTTTAGGGCATTTCAATTTGACTCCATTTTGGGTATCATCGATCGAATGACTAAGTCGGCTCATTTCCTACCGGTTAAGGCTACTTTTGGTGCTGAAGATTGTGCAAGGTTGTACATTCGAGAGTTGGTAAGGTTACATGGTGTGCCCTAGGTCTATCATATCGGATCGGGTTATCCAATTTACTTCTCATTTTTGAAGATCATTTCAAAAGGGACTTGGTACTAAGGTCAAGTTAAGCACTGCCTTTCATCCTCAAATTGATGCACAAGCCGAAAGGACAATGTAAACCTTGGAGGATATGTTAAGGACTTATCTGTTGGAGTTCAGGGGTAACTGGGATGATGATCTTCCACACACTGAGTTTGCTTATAATAATAGCTTCCATGTGAGCATTGGTATGGCACCTTTTAAGGCGTTATATCGTAGGAGATATAGATCTCTAGTAGGGTGGTTTGAATTGGGAGAGTTGGCTTTGATTGGCCCGGACATAGTGATGGAGGCTATGGAGAAACTAAAGTAGATTAGGAAAAGGTTGAAGATGGCCCAAAGTCGCCAAAAGTCCTATTTAGACATTTGGAAGAGGGACGTTAAATTCCATGTTGGAGATGGGGCATTTGTGAAAGTCTCACCTATGAAGGAAGTGATGCGTTTTGGCAAAAAGGGTAAGCTAAGTCCCGGTATGTAGGCCCTTATGAGGTTATTTAGTGGATTAGGAATGTGACTCATTATGATGATTTACATTGAAGTTATGAAGTTATAAAGATGCACGTCCCCTTTAAAGCTTGATTTATGCATGGGTAATTTCTATTATGATTTTAATGTGAATTTAATTATATTTTCACATGAATTTCATATTATATTATTGATTTTAGGTTGAATCTTAATTACCCATGCTATTCTTACATCATTCATGGCATATGCATTCACGAACATTAAAATTTATGGAAATTATTAAATGGGTTAACCCAATTATGTTTTATGATATGATTTTTGATACGATATTGGTTATGACAAGAAGGTGATTAAATATATGTCTTGATTATGGCTCTTTCAGTATTTTGGGTGCTTGCACCATACCTTATATTTGAATGAGCTATTCCTATGCATGAGTATTTTGATTATAAGCAATGTTTTGGCATTTGATCCTAAGTATGGATTGTTATGGTTGTTGTTTATCTTTTAAGCCCAATTGTGCATTCAAATGATTTGGTAAGACTCACATCTCTTTTGAAAGTATATATAACTATGTATATTATAAGTATTCTTATGGAATAATGACTTAGCATCGATAGAATAAGGGTTTCCTATCTTTTCTCGAATTATGTGCCTAACATAGGTTCCTTTTCAAAATGGGGGTGCTCGTAAGGAATGTTGCCTCCGAAATAGGGTTGGCCGTAAGGACAAGATACTATTTGATATGATATGTTATATGTGAAACTCTTATCTGAAATGAGGGTGCCCATAAGAAATTGGGGTGAAGTATGATTTACCTTTAGCAAGTAGACCACCTCGTTATCGATAAGGTGATTTTATTGAGATTCTAAGTAATAGCTCTCTTGGTCTTATTTATGTCGGTTGAGGTCACATCCCCCTTATATATATGAGCATAATTTGCACTTCATGCATCATGTATTTCATGGCATCTTGTTATATTACATTCCTTACTATATCTCTTTCTATATTATGTGCCCTTGTCATCTAATATTAAAGTGCAAGTGTGGTAAGTTACATGCATTACATCCCGCATACTTAATACATTAAAACGTAAAAATGCATATTTTTTCCTATATGATCTCACCATGTAGCAACAGAGGACTTTCATCATCCACCATATGACGCTTAGCTCAGATCTCAACTTTTGCTTGCAATGGTGAGTCCTATCTTCCAAGGATGATCAACCATCCTTCTACCTATGTTATCTTTATTCTCTTTTATTTACTTTGAGGGTGAGCTCGGGTATGTCTTGGCCCCCGAACTATCTTATGTTACAGGCATTGTTGGACATCTTGTAAAACTCCTTTACGTTATGCTAAGTTTTATGGTTGAGGATTATGTTACGGTTTGTTACCCATCGAATAATGTTATGAGTTTATTTTTAAGTTTTATTATTTGATTCATGATATGATGTGAAAGATCCTAAGTCCCAAATTACCCCCATAGCATGAGTCCTACTTTTTCGTCCCTTAGATCTATGTGTTTACTTTGGATACTCTTCTGAACCGATGATGTGAATTTTGGTACTTTGAGGCTGGGGACTCTCAGGTTCCTATTTGCTGTGTCACTCCTAGACTTTAGATCCGGGTCATGATAGCTACTCCAATTGTAATCCTACACACACAACTCAATTTTCATATTTGGATTATTTAACATTTTAATAGTTTTATCAAATAGATTCATCTACTGGCAGTGAAATTTATGTGTTCCCTCCATTTTATAATGCTATAAGAAGAACTTTTGGTCCATCCATTTCAGAAGGTAACAATTTTAACGTGGAGATTCATATAATTGTTAAGCATTCATACACTTATGACCATAATAGTGTTGAATAGTGCAACTTTGGTAAGAGGTGCATTTATAAGTACAATTATTTATCATGATATATTGTTAATAGAGAGCTTTTGTCATCTGATTTTTCTTATCCTTTTGAAAAGGTAAACTGGGATGGTGCTACAAAAATTTTGACGAGCAAAGATGATTTGGTCCAAAAAGTTTCTATGTTACACCTCATTATCAAGATGATAATACAGTTTGTATGAGTTTGATATTTGTTAAACACATTTTTGTACCTCCTCAAGAATTTAAACTTACCCAGGAGAGAATGTGTATGAAATATTATGAAAGTAATACAAAAATTCTTTGGGTAAAAGTTCGTGAAAAAATTAATAAATAGGGACATGGATCATCTTTGTATGAAGTATTTCAGTACCTAGACGTTTGCATAGAAAATATTCTGAGGGAGTCAACTAATTGGAGAACTATATATTTTGATGAGAATTATGAAATGGTACTAATGGCGTCTTTATTTGAACAAGCTAGGAGGGAATTCAGGTTATTTCTCATAGTAAGATCGGGAATGCAATTCTTACAAGCAGTACATATTCCAAAAAAAGAATCGATATACAATTGTTTCGATATCCTAAAAGCAGCCTTTCTCAACTATACGATATGAGCAAGTACTTACCTGGTTCAGAAGCTGATAAGTTGTCTTGCGGGCATAGTTTCCATTTTGGCTGCATTGATACTTGATTTCTAGAAGAACCAAGTTATCCTATGTGTGAGTTCAATTAGCCACCAACTGAGGAAAAATAGAAGTGTTCATTCCTTTCCAGTTATTTGTAATTTTTATTGTTGTTTTCTATTACCTTTTTATTTTAATTCTTAGTTGTAGCATAAATAAATAAATATATACAGTGTTGAAGTTGGTTTGTTCTAACACCTGTCAGTACTTTCTCTTTTTCTATAATAAAATATTATTTTAGCTCTGCCAATATTGAATTTTAGCTTGGTATGCGAGTGATAAACGATGAAGAATACAAAATGTAGGTTTTATATTTAGCTCAAAATTCCATAACTTTATTGCATCACTAAAATTTTATAACAAAACAAAAATGTCACCTAGACCTAAAGGAATTTCAAATTTGCATGAAAATAAACATACAAAGAATTAGTCGATTAATATTTTACAACAACAAAATAAAATGTATAATGAATTTTAAGTGCATATATTTATTCTAGTGTGAACTTACTTTCCTTTTTGGAAGTACATGACCATGATATAATCTTCCCACAAGATAGACTAATGAAACCTTCTCTTTATTTAAGGAACAAAAGAGCACTAGAATATTTAATTAGTCATGATAAAATTTATACAAGGTAAACTCTTAATCCATAGTCATGAAAAATTGTTTAAATCATAGTAATATAATATAATATTTTTTATTGAATTTATATAAAGCAAACTCATAATTGATAGTTATATGTTATATTGTTTAAATTTTCCAAAAATGATCTTTATAAGGTAATGTTTTTCTTTACCAAAAAGAAAAAATGCTAATCTTTTATTCTTTTAAATGTCCTAACTCCTAAGTTTTAATTCTCTCTATTTCAAATAAGAAATTTTTTTATACAATTTGTGATTGTTTTTATACAATAGCCTGTAACTCTTAATGAATATGATCATGACATCCAGTTATTATCACTTGAATAAATGAATACCATATAGCAAATATCATAAATACTTTTTTAATGATTTTGAATTAAAAAAAGTATATTTTAATATATTTAAATTAAAGAAAGAATCTATATATGTAATGTTTTGAAGCTACAACATCTAATAATTTTAAAATCTTTCATAATAGAATAATAATCAAGTGACAATTATGTAAGAAAAATAGTAAATAAAAAATTTGTCTATTATAATACATTAATGAAGAATAAAATGTGCGATCAACATATTCATAGAGATCTTCATGTTTCTATTACAATATAGACATAGATAAATAGAACCTACCGAAATACAAAATGTGTATATCAACATGCAATGGACCTTTATATGGGAGCAAAAAAGGTGGAGCTCGTGGGGAGGGGTAGAATTAAAAAAAAGGCCTTCATACGCAAATTCATGATAATAAATAAGTCCAAACAACACAAATTTCACTAGTTTAGGAATTAATAATGTGCCTTTTGTAACTCCTTGGCCTTAAAATGCTAAAGAATAAACTTCCATTCTCCAGTAGTTTAGCTTTCAAAAATATGCATATACGGCTCGTAGATTCATCTATGGACTAGAGATGGGCTTGTGGAACCAATTCCTGTAACTCTAATTTTGAGCTTGCTTTATACGAGAACAAATCTATGACCTGTGGAATATTCCATGGATCGTAGAGGCGAAGCCAATATTTTCGTCAAGGGTATTCATACTTTTAGAAAATGGGTGGTAATTTTTAAAGGGTGTTAAACAATTGATATATATCAAAATATCTATATTGAACCTATATATTCAAAAATGGTTTTTGAAGAAGGGTATTCATTTGACTACTTTTTGAGTGAATGTAGCTCCGCCCTTACTGTAGACCATGTCTCATAGTCCAATTCGAAATTAAGTCTGTAAGGTTTTGCAGTAAGAGTCTACAACTCATTGAAATAGATCAGTAGTTTTGGATTAAAAATATATTCACATTACTTTTTGCAAAAATTGAAAAGACGATCTCATGTATGAGACTATGAACCACAAAAGTAATCTGCAGATCTCAAATACAATTGTTTCGATATCCTAAAAGCAGCCTTTCTCAACTATACGATATGAGCAAGTACTTACCTGGTTCAGAAGCTGATAAGTTGAACCCGTAAAACATATCACGACCCATAAATGGGGTCTCGTTATTCCATTTGATAGTCTTAATGAAAGTCAATATTGTTGTTTCTCATCCTTTTTTAGTTCAATCCTAGACAGGGCAGCCTCAGACTTGGGCCATAGTGGTCCTCCCTCCCTAGTTGAAAGAGAAAGGAGGCAGGGACAACAGTTCCATATAGCTGACTTCCTCTAGAGAGGGATTTGAGTCCGGATCTGGAGAGGAGTCAGAGTCAGAGTCTTTTTCAGCACCTTGAGCATCACCCTCACCTTCATATGCATTATCTAACCAGTGGTGCATGCAGGATATGCATTGTAAATAGTTTTTTTTATGTCATTTTGACAATGTGACACACGAGAAAACTGAGAAACAAATTTTTTATTTTTACATCAAAAAAAATACTTTATGATTTGTAGTGAAGATTTTAGGATTTCTTGTTCTTAACTTTATCATTGTAAGTTCTTAATTATGTTATTCTATATCATGATTCTTTAATCTACAGTAATTATGCGTACCTAAATCCACAACTAGGGTTGTGAGAACCATGAAGAACTAACAAAGAAAAAAAGGATAATCCGTAATTCTTGAAAAGTGTCCATGCATGTATTAATTAGTTTTCTTTGTTTTGATTGTTTTCTAATGGTGGCCAACGTTAGAACTCACCTTGTTGTTACTGACTGGATCAAGTTAGTAATGAAAAAGAGATTAATTAATAGGATTCAATGTGCTCCTTCTCATCTAATCAACCAAAATGGATCAAGGGGAGTTTGTACTAGAACAATAGGTAAGGCTTAGTAACTTCAAACTTCGGAGATGGATCAAATCTCATAGTGAAATTTAAATCTCACCTAGATGAAATGGTTCAGTAAACATAATTTACTATTCTACATGATACACACTGGAAAAGATTATGATTATCTGGTAACACCAAGTTAGGAATTCATGGAGGACACAATACCCTAGTTACTTCTCTTACTAGTTTCACAACACTTTCTCTAGCATAGGTTTATTTTCTTGCAATTACAACTGCACCTCAGGAGATAAGTAAGTTAAATCATTCGACTTGTTTACAATTACTATGAGTCTAACCATATTCCCTATGGAATTTGACCCTAACCTTAGTTATATATCTTGATAACGACCATTTAAAGATTCAAAAAGGAGGTGTAGCTTGGACAACATCAAGCTAAACCAATTTTAACATTTTACCAGCAACTTTAATCTTAGTGTTTCCAGCTATTGGGGGCAATTAAATTTCCCATGTACTGCCTACTTTGTCCTAGTTGATATTTTGAAGTCATTCGCTTCTCCCATGATATCACCTTGGACACTTCTTTCATTTTCCATCTTAGCAACTGATTATCAATAGAAAAAAGAACATAAAAAGTAATAAAACAACTCTAACTACAATAACTAAATTGACCAAATACTTCAGTCAAGAACTAGCACCATTCCTCGGCAACAATGTCATTTTCTATGAACGCTCAATCCTATTACTATAAGGAAGCAGGGATGATCGTTATTAGTATATTACCCAACAATAGAGTTGGAGTTGAATCCCATAGGGAATGATGTTTCAAGAGGTGAAGTGATCATTGAATTAGGCAAGTGTAGGTTCAAATTGGGGGTTACAATAATTAAAATTGAGATTCAACAAATAATAACTAAATTAGCAACTAATCAACAGATTTAGAGAAATGTTGCGGATGTGCAAATATGGGAGTAGATCTACTAAGTTGGGTCTAAATATTTGACTAATCATGTTATAAAAGATAAGTGAATAGGCTATGATATTGGCAACCTAAGCTTTAATTACAACAAAAAAGGTGTTTCACATTTTTCTACTATTACATCATATGCAGATCACTCAAGGACAGATTTGGCCTGAAAAATCATAGAAAACCACCTAATATATTAGCCATTGAATCCATGGTTGTGGCATTCAACTGAAACCCCAACGGATTTCTAGCTAGTATATCCATTCCACACTCTAACTACCCTGATTAAAGCAATAATTAGAGATATGAAGTAAACTCCTAGTTTGCAACCTTAGGATTATAGATAAAACATAGAAATGGATGTAAATTCACTCAAATTAATAACAATAAAGTCAAAATACGAAAGAACCATATTATTTACATACTCCCAACATGGGGGGTTTTAGCCACTCATGCTTGAAAACAAAGATTTAATACCAAATTCAACAGTTGGTTACATGGATCACTAGGATTATTAGAGAAAAGATGATTTAAACTCGCATATCTCCATAATTTGTTCCTTCATAATTTTAAAACCCTATAACCCTTGTACTCTTAAGCAGGAATATTCTATGTATCCTAATATCACTCTCTCTATCTATTTGTAAAACCTAAAGTGAATAATATATGCAATATCCTTTCTAAAATACTAAAATAGTATGTGTAATATCATGAAAGCTTGTGGACCAAATTGTCACTCGATGGTCAAGATCAGCGATGGGAATGTGCACTTGACTGCTTTTCTCTAATTCTCCTTAAAGGCTTTGGTCTCTGCAAGATTAGGCGATGCTTCTTTACTCTACCAATCATGTCTGGCAGTTCATTGAAGTTCCTCTATATCACTCTTCTATTATAAACTTGGGGTTTTGAGTTTTGTAATATTAGGCAGTCTATGTGGCCATTCGGTGATATGCAGAATATGTTTGGTAACCTCGACTCTTACAATATTTCTAGCATGCACTTGAGACATGGTTGCTAAAATATTAGGTGGTCTCACTGAACATTCGGTGGTATGCCGAATAAGTTGGTGAAGCCGCTTTTGTCTGCCCTTTTCATGTTTTTGCTCCTTTTATAAGATTTGCTAAGTATTGTCAACTTGTGCACTTATCCGCTTTTGTCTAACATAATATATGCATATTAGTTAGTATTTGGAATATAATAGCACACAGAAGATAACATTTCTTCATATTTTATGCCTAAAATGAGTCAGAGATATGGACTCATTACCTACGAGTTGGCATTACCTAGATTTATCCTCTATCCATTTGATATTTCATATTTTAATGCTTAAGAAATGCCTGGGAGATCCTTTACTAATTGTTCCTATTGAGAGTGTTGGGGTTAAGTATATTTTTTCCTATGAGGAGTTTGTGGTCTGAATTCTTGATTACCTATTTCACAAATTAAGGACCAAAGAGATTGCTTTGGTCAAAGTTTTATGGAGAAATCATTTGTTAAAGTAGCTTCATGAAAGCCAAAGAAGATATCGAATTTAAGTAACTGCACTAATTTATTCCCTCTACTAATTATCTTGAAGGTAAGTTTTCACTCCTAGATTTGAGGGTGATGCTCGTTATAAGTTTAAGTGATTTTTTATATTTGAGCCCTTGAATTGTATTCCTGCCTTTGATAAACCTATAGTATAGCTATCACTTGAGGATGAATGATTCAAAGGGGAGATTTTGTAATACCCTAAGGTATCCTAGATAAGATACATCCAAAAATCAAGAAAAATGAAAAAGAAAGTGTACTATAATGGAGCAGATCTGCGTCGTGGACCTAGGTTGGACTTGTTGTCCATCGAAATTGATAACTAAATTTTGAAATAGTGGAGTTTGTATCATAGACTTGTTTCATCTTCAGAAAACTTCTTTTGGGACCAAGCTGATGTTGTAAACTTGGGTATTTATTTCTGGTTGAAGATTTTTATAAGGAGCATTGTGGTACTTTACCCACCTTTCCTAGACTTAGTCCACATCATGGTGGGACTAGAAATCATCCCATATTAGTATCCAACACTAATTTTCTCCAAAACGAAGTTGAAACTATACATTCCAAAATTTTCTACTACCTAATCTGGAGTGGTTGTGCAGAAGTGGCTGAGGAAATGACTGAAAAATACTATAGAAGAAGGTTTATGAGGGGCATTATGACTCATAATCAAGTTTATGACTCATAAAAAAGGTTTCATGGTAAATCCTAGTACTCAGGTTTCAGAACCCCCTTTAGTTTACAAGAGGTGTTTATAACTCATATAAAGCCTTACGACTCGTAGAGAGGGGTTTCATGACAAATTCTAGTGAGTCCAAGTTCAGGTCCCCTTGTTCATGAAAGGTTATTTATGACTTGTAGAAGGGTCCATGATTCATAGAAGATGTCTCATGGCAATTTCCAATAACTCAAATTTTTAGACCCCTAGTCTACGAGAGGTAGTCTATGATTCGTAGAATGCTCTACGACTCATAGGCGGGGTCTCATTGACCGAGACAATGATTTTAATGAGTGGTATTTTCATCCATACTAATTTATATCTAAACAAATCCCTAGAAATTTTGGACACAATTTAAGTCCCAAAACAAAACCCTAGGCTATTTTTGTTCCATTATTCTTCACTTAGGGTTCTTGAGAGCAATAGAGGAGGAAAGAGAGCTAGGGTTCCAACTTAAGTGTGAGGATTAGTTGAAGATTGATTGTTTCTTCTATTCCTAGGTATTTAAGGCTTATCAAAGTGTGGAATACCTTCTTCCACATACTCCTTTATCTTTTTGAGTAAAGATCTTGAAAATGAGTTAGCATTTGAGAAATTCTATTATATAAATATTAAAATTCTGCATTTATTATGAATTTTCTTGATAATATACTAAGACTTGCTGCATTACATACTTTTTATATGAAAATGAGTTAGAGTTTTATACTTGATAGCATAAACCCTAAATTTTCATGATTTTATAAAATTCTATGCATGTTAATAAGTTGAGGTTGAGGTTGAGTTTGAGTATCTGACTTGAGAAATTTGAGTATGATTGAGTATGAGAATATGTTGCATTGAGTCATATACATTACCATCTATGAGTATCTTCCATTTACTACAGGATGAGTCAAGTTGAGTGAGTATAAATGATCATTTGAGCCTGAATCGAGTTCGATTGTCAACATTTATTTACTGAGTTGATCAGTAATTGAGATGAGTTGAGATAAGACAACCCAATGTGGTTGAGTTTTGAGTTGATTGACTGAGTATTGAGTTGATTGATAAGTTGAGTATGTTTTAGTCTTAGAAGGAGTATCGAGCACCGAACGAAGAGCGAGTAAACACTTACATTAACCAATGTATGATAGTCAATACAGCATGTTCTGGAAACTCTTATCCCGCAAGAAGACATTTATTATGGATCTATGAGAGTGTTTGGTCATCCTTATCCATGGCAAGTTTAGGGCGGGCATGGCAATGATGTCGCCTTTGTTTTGCATCACCAAACTAAAGGTAACAAGATTGGATGTCGATTAAGAGAAACTCCTGAGTAACATTGATTGAACATGATATTTTAAACTGAGTCTATTGTTACTGAGTATATTTTTAAAAACATAATTTAATTTAAACTTGCATGTACTAAGTTGAGCATAAGTTGTTTAGTCGAGATGATTGAGTTGGTTTACTTTCTTGAGCTATTTTATATACTCGAATATTCGATGTACTTATATCTATTTGGGCTCACATCATTTTACAATGTAGATACATGCGATAGAGGACTTCAGCCCGTGCATCGTTGAGGTCCAGATCAGTGCATTCCCCAGAGTTGGTGAGCCCTCCTTTGTTTTTTGAAGGAGCCCTCTTTATTTTCTTACTTTTCTTGAGTATTTTACTTCTTGATTAGGGTGCTCATGGCCTATCATGACCCAATTTAAATTATCAAGTAGAGGTTTTATAGGCCATGAGTAAAGAGTATTGAGTACTGATGTATCTAAACCTATTTCGTTTTGGAAGTATGATACAATAGAGTTGTATAACTATATCTACATCATATGTTCTATCCTTTCATATATGGTTTTTATATTCTGAGTTGTTTCTTCCACTATTCAGTTGATGTGGCGATAAGGCCAAGTGGTTCGTTCGGGGCTAGCAATAGTCTCTAAGTGCCAGTCACACCAAGGGTACCCTCCTGGGGCATGACAAAGTTTGTATCAAAGCAAAAAGGTCAAGAGTCCTAGGGAGTCTATGAAGATGTGTCTAGTAGAGTCTTGTTTATATGTGTGTTGTGCACCACATTTCATAAGCAGGAGGCTATAGGACATTAAGAATGGTTACCCTTCTTCGGTATTCTGAGTTCGTGCGATAGAGTTCAACTCTATAAAATACTTTTCTAACTCATGCATTATGCGATTGCAAATCATGCCTCTAAGACACATTGTAACCCAAAGGAATGCCTAAACTAGGAATGTTAAGAACCATACCTCGAAGGTGCCTCCTTAGGTGGAAACAACAGACCGAGGTCAACTGGCCACGACTGTTGTTATTCGTGTGACACCTATATCTCAATCTGGTCTTACTACAGAGGCTTACTTTAGAGTAGCTATCGCCATGCTCACACAATTGGTAGCTACCTAGAGCAAAAACCAGGGGTCACAGACTCCTAGTTCTAGATTCCATGACCCAACGACTCCCTACATACTGAGAGACTTCTTGAGGATGAACCCACCTGTCTTCACTGGGTCCAAGGTTGAGGATGACCTATAGAACATTATTGATGAGATGTAGAAGGTGTTGAAATCTACGCATATGATCGAGACTAAGGGAGTTTGAGCTTGCTTCCTATCAGCTTAAGGATGTGGTTAATGTATGATGATCATGTTGAGTCTACTGCTTGAGATGAGTTCAAGAGTACTTTCCTCGATCACTTCTTTCCTCAGGAGTTGAGAGAGGCGAAGGTCTGGGAGTTTGTGAATCTGAATCAAGAGGGGTTGATTGTCAAAGAATACAGCCTGAAATTCATCTAACTATCTAGGTATGACCTAGAGATAGTCTAGGAGATGAGGGCAAGGATGAAGAAATTTGTATCTAGGTTAGGTATACAGGTGAAGAGGGAGTGCAAGGCACCATTTTTGATCCCAGGGATAGATATTTCCAAGATGATATTTTATGTCTAGTAGACTGAGGAGGATAAGAAGAAAGATAGAGAGGAGCATCTGAGTAAGAAGGCTAGGTCAGCAGGGCTTGAGCCTAATCAAGCTAAGCAGGATAAGGAGATAAGTCCTATTTCTAGAAGAGGTCCTCTAGCTATCCACCATCTTCAGCCAGTGCACCAGCCCCGAGCTAGAGATATGATTAGAGGTTCCAAGGTCAGCCAAATTTTAGGGCATATGGTGCACAGTCTCAATTAAGTGCAACTCTTGGCTCTAAAGAGAAAGACATCTTATAAGAAATATGGCAAGATGCATCTGGAAGAATGTAGAGAGGGAGGAAATGGTTGTTACATTTGTGGCCAACCGAGCCATTTTCAGAGGAAGTGTCCAATTTAGGGCAATAAGGGCTAGTCTTCTACCAGAGCACCATCAACTAGAGGTAACCAAAGAGCTAATGCACCAGGGGCAAGCAATGGGACAAATCATCTGTATGCGATAGGGAACTGACAGGACCAAGAGGTTGCACCAGATGTTGTGACAGGTATGGTTCGAGTTGCTATGCTTTACTTGATCAGGGTATGTCTTGTTCTTGTGTGATATCATATGTGGTGAGTAGATATGAGATTCTTCCCCAGTGCTTACTTGAGATATTTTTTTTGTATTTCTACTCAGGTTGACGAGTTCGTTTGAGCCGACAGAATCTATAGACATTGTGTAGTATCCATTTATCATAGTGATACTTTTGTTGATTTGACTGAGTTAGAGATGGTTAATTTTGATGTGATCCTTTTTATGGACTGGCTTCACGCCTGCTATGCCTCTGTTGTTTGCTGAATTCGAACTATCAAGTTTTAGTTTTCAAATTAGCTGGTTATTGAGTGGCAGGGATATTCTATTGTGCCAAAGAGTAAGTTTATTTTTTACCACAAAGCCCAAAAACTAATCTTCAAGGGATGTGAAATGACCCTAAAAAGTGCCCAAAAATGTGCCTCGGAATGCATGAAATTTTAAATTCCATATATCTCAAAATCCATGCGTGATATCGAAAATCCAACTTCATATTGTTGTTCAGGGGTCAAAAGTAGAGGGAGAAGGGTCTAACCCCCATTTAAGAGAAAATGATTAGCAATTTTAATTTCATAATTTTTCTTATCTTGAATCAATTTGCGACAGAACCGCGACGTACAACTATCGTGGACATATGTTAATATGACCTCCATGATAGGTCTGCATCATAGACCAGACGCGGACCTATGTATTTTGTTGCCAGTGATTTCTATCTCGTTCCAAAGCTTTTGGCTCTTAGGCCTAAGTGTTCCCAGCTATGTTTTTACCTATACTTAGCCTTATTTTACTCTCATATCATCCTAAACATTTTCCAATACTCACTAAAACACTTAGCCATATTTTCTCTCCCAAATTCAAGTCTCAAACCCTGATCCTAAGCTAAGCCTTTCCTTCAATGTTCTTCCTCAAGCTTCAAGTCTCCATCTCCAATGTTCACCATTTATCTCCAAGCTAAGGTATGTGGGTTTCTTTCATGGGTCCCTTTCACCGATGATGCCCAAGCCTTATTTTACTCAAATTGTATAATTTAAAGTTGATTTACAAATGGGTCTCGCTTATTAATTCACTACACACTATGTTAAAGCGATATGAAATTATGATAGTTTTGCTATGTTTTGAGCTATAAATCTTTGATCAATTATAAGATATGAGAAGGGCTTTTAATGTATGTTTCTTGAGGGTGTTGCAAGGTGTCGATTGATGATTTTACAAAAGATTTTCTTGCATGATTTCATCTCTATATTTCATGGTTTTATACTAGCATTACACACCCTCTAAGTGTTCGATAAAATGTCCAGTTATGGTTTCATGAGGAATTAAAGGTCCAAAGCATAAATTATGATATGACTGACTATATGATGATGAAATGAGCTTATGTATATGATAAATTCTACATAAAGTGTTATGTTAGACCATGTCCAATCTAGGGGGACTAAGAACCCGGATAACCTAGATGGGGGTTTATACTCATCAACCTAGTAAAGGGTTTGTACTTCTCCACCTAGTGATGGGGTGGCATCATCACTAAGTACTCATCAAACTAGCGAAGTGTTTGTACTTCTCCACCTAGTGATGGGGTGGCATCATCACTAAGTACTCATCAAACTAGCGAAGTGTTTGTACTTCTCCACCTAGTGTGGAGCAGTATCATTACTAACCTAGATGGGGGTTTGTACTCATCAACCTAGTGAGAGGTTTGTATATCACCACCTAGGTGATGGGGCGGCATCATTACCAACCTAGTGAGGGGTTTGTACCTCACCACCTAAGTGATAGGGCGTCATCATCACAAACCCATCAAGGGGTTTATACATTAGAAATCCAGCTTAGTCTCTTCTACACATATGATATCCTATATGAGCATGAGCTAATTAAGCATGTTTTACTTATGCATTGATCATACATGCCATATTTTTATATTATGCCTATGAGCCTATTGTTACGCATTTTGACTATGATGACTAATTCTTGTTGCACTGCATCCTACATACTTAGTATATTCCAATATACTAACACATACTCTTGCCTACATGATATCACTATATAGGAACCAGTGCTCAAGTTGATCATCCTCCTCCTCCATATGGCTACTTCGATACTACTCAAGCTTTTTGTGATTCCTCCACTTCGGGACCTTAGTCTATGTTGCTCTTATTATGTATTTAGACATTCTTCTTTATTATCTATTTTGACTATAAGGGTAACCCCAGTTGCTTTGTCTTGGCCCTCGATCTTATCTATGTATTAGAGGGGTTTATTGGACATGTTATGCATCTATACTGAGAGCCTTGACTCTATTATTCTTGATGTCTATGATATGGAAGTGCTTTCCCTTAGCCTCCGGTTGCCCTACCTTATTATCTCTTGATGCTTGTTTTTATTTTTTCCGCGACCAAGGATGTGTAATGATGTTCTAAGAGGCTTTCTTGGGGTCCCTTTAGGTTCCCCTTACACAATGTAACATCTAGTCCCTAGGCTTGGGTCGTGACTTAGTATTGTAGCACTAGGTTGATAGATCCATGAAATGCAACATACCGCATCAATTAGAATCCTATTCATGGTTATGATGTGTGTCATGACTATTAGTAGGAGGCTATGAAATATTTTAGAAAATGTTTCCCTTCTTCATATTCTAAGTCCTATTATAGATTTATGGTAAGTTTTCCCTGTAATGATTGTTCTTTGCTATGCTAGATCATACCAATCACTTGAGGAAGAAGGGCCCAAACTCCCGAGGAGCAACCTCCGAATGGTTTGCTCTAGGATATTCTCACTACGTATGACCAAGTTAGGGCCAACCAAGTCAACCAAGGGGCCCAAGCCCCTCATGCTACTACCCCGGGAACTAGGGTAAGAGACTTTATGAGGATGAATCTCCAATGTTCTATGGGTCAAAGGTGGATAAAGATCCACAAAAGTTCATTGATGAGGTCTACAAAATCTTGAATATCATGGATATTGGGCTGAATGAAAAGGCAGAGTTGGTGGCATACTAACTCAAAGGAGTAGCCCAAATATGGTATGATCATGGAAGGGTGAGAAAGGAATTGGTAATGTGGTGCTTTACGAGGAGTTTAAATTGGCTTTCCTTAATCGATGTTTCCCTCTTGATCTTTGGGAAGGTAAGTTGGTAGACTTTATGAGCTTAAAACAAGGTGCTATGAGTGTGAGGGAGTATGGCCTCAAGTTTTATCAACTTTCAAAGTATGCTCCTCATTTGGTGGCTGATCCTAGATCTAGGATGAATAAGTTTATGATGGGGGTCTCCGACTTGGTGAGTGAAGAATGGCGGTCCGCCATGCTAATTAGTGACATAGAATTGTCCCGATTGATGATATATGCCGAACAAATAGAGGAGGAAAAGTTAAGAAATATGTCATGTTAATTAGTGACATGGAGTTGACTTGGTTGATGACCTATGCCGAGCAAATAGAGGAGGAGAAATTAAGGAAGAGAAGTGGGTATGAGGCCAAGAGGGCTCGATTTGAGGGTAAATTCTAAAAGGGTGCTAAATTTTATCAAGGCTAAGGGCTTTCTCATGTTACTAATAGAGAGTTTGCCAATGACCTCCCTAGGCCTCAAGGTGCTAGGGTTGTGGCTCATATTGATATGTGTCCTATATGTAGGAAGAGTCATAGTGGGGCATGTTTAAAGGATTCTAATGCATGCTTTGATTGTGGTGATCTTGGTCACAAAAGAATGGATTGTCCAAGAAACTATGGCAAGGGCTGGGGTGTAAATGCAGTTCCATTGGCTAGAGGTGGTCCTCAATATGGTGCCCCGAGGCACAATCAATTTTATGCTCTACATGGGAGATAAGGGATTAGTGAGGTTTCTGATATTGATACTGATATGTTGAAAACCTTTGACTTTGATTTATATGCTTTGATTGATCTGGGTGCCACTCTTTCCTTTGTTACCTCTTATATTGGTAAAAAGTTTCATGTTGACCCCGAGTTATTGCATGAGTCATATGAAGTGTCTACTCCTATTGGTTCCTTTGTTGTTGCTAGGAATGTTTATAAGAGTTATCCTATTTGCATTTTATATAAGTTGTTGCATTGTGATCTTGTTAAATTAGACATGGTAGATTTTGATGTCATTCTTGGGATGGATTGGTTGCATGCCTACTATGCTTCTATTGATTACAGAACCCATAGGTTCAAGTTTCAATTCCCTAATCAACGTATCCTTGAGTGGGAAAGTCAAGGTGTGGTGAAGGGTAGATTCATTTCATACATTAAAGCCCATAAGTTGATCTCTAAAGGGTGTTTTTACCATCTTGTGAGGGTCAGAGATATAGAGTTTAAATCCCTTTCCTAGAGTCAGTTCTGGTTGTAAATGAGTTCCTTGATGTCTTACCAAATGACCTTCCTGATGTTCTCCCGAAAAGAGAATAGATTTCGGTATAGGCCTCCTCCTCGATACTTAACCTATCTCTATTCCCCCTTATCATATGGCCCCGGCGGAGTTAAAGGAGTTAAAGGAACAATTTAAAGATTTGTTGGAAAAAGGATTTATTAGACCTGTCAATCTCTTTGTGGTGCTCCGGTGTTGTTTGTGAAGAAGAAGGATGGGTCACTTATAATGTGCATTGACTACAGAAAACTCAATAGTATCACTATAAAGAATAGGTATCCTCCTCCAAGAATTAATATTTTGTTTGACCAATTGCATAGGGCTAGCTATTTCTCTAAGATTGATCTTCAGTCCAGCTATCATCAAGTAAGGGTGATAGAGTGTAATATTCCCAAGATAGCCATCCAAACTAGATATGGGCATTATGAGTTTATATTTTAGAAAATGTTTCCCTTCTTCATATTCTAAGAGTGTGATATTCCCAAGATGGCCTTCCAGATGAGGTATGGGCATTATGAGTTTGTTATGATGTCATTTGTGTTGACTAATGCACCGACCATCTTCATGGACCTAATGAATAGGGTTTTCAAACTTCTCCTCCATTGCTTCCCATATGACCAAATTGACTCAAAAGAAGGTTAAGTTTGCATGGACTGATGAATGTGTGAGAAGCTTCCAAACATTGAAAGACAAGCTTGTGTCCACTCTTATATTGTCACTACTGGATGGACTTGAGGGATTTGTGGTGTATTATGATGCTTCTCGGGTTAGTTTGAGTTGTGTGTTGATGCAAAATGGTAAGGTCATAGCTTATGCTTCTAGACAACTCAAGGTACATAAAAGAAAGAGTTGGTGGCATACTAGTTTGAGTTGTGTGTTGATGCAAAATGGTAAGGTCATAGCTTATGCTTCTAGACAACTCAAGGTACATAAAAGAAACTACCCTACCTATGATCTAGAGTTAGCCGCCGTTGTGTTTGCATTAAATATTTTGCGTAATTACTTGTATGGGGTGCATGCGTATGTGTTCTGCGATCATGAAAGCCTCTAATATGTCTTCACTCAAAAGGATCTCAACTTGAGGCAATGTAGATGGTTAGAGCTTCTTATAGACTATGATATGAGTATGTACTATCATTCGGCTAAGGCAAATATGGTGACTGATTCCTCGAGTAAGGTGTATATGGGTAGTCTAGCCCAAGTTGAAGGTGGTGCATCAATTGGTTAGATGGGGAGTTAGGTTGGAAGAGGTTGGTGAAGATGGTGTTATTGTTATTGATGGGTCTAAGTCTTCATTGGTTGATGAGGTGATAGTAAAACAAGATCTTGACTCCTCCTTGCTTGAATTTAAGGCCTTGGTGAAAGAGGGCAAAGTAGAGGTTTTCTCCCAAGGGGGAGATGGTGCTCTTTGGTACCAAGGTAGGTTATGTGTGCCTTGTGTTGATGGTTTGAGGGAGAAGATCCTTGATGAGGCCTACAATTCTTTTTATTCTATCCACCCTGGGTCCATCAAAATGTATAGAGATTTGAGGGAGGTGTATTGGTGGGGAGGCATGAAGAGCGACATTGCCAAATTTGTTTCCGGTTGCCATAGTTGTCAACAAGTCAAAATCGAACATCAAAGGCTGGGCGCCCTAACCAAAGACATAAAGATTCCCACTTGGAAGTGGGAGGTGACTAATATGGATTTTGTGGTTGGATTGCCCAAGACTAGAAAAAGTTTTGATTCCATTTTGGTGGTGGTTGACAGGATGATGAAATTGGTCCACTTCCTACCAGTTAAGACCACATATGGGGCTGAATAGTATGCAAGGTTGTACATCCATGAGTTAGTGAGGTTACATAGGGTTCCTTTGTCCATTATATCAAATTGTGGTGCACAATTCATTTCACACTTTTGGAGGTCTTTTCAAAGGGGTCTTGGTACAAAAGTTGTCCATCATATCGAATGGTAGTGAACAATTCACTTTAGACTTTTGGAGGTCTTTTCAAAAGGGTCTTGACACAAAAATTCACCTTAGTACGGGCTTGCATCCTTAAACAGAGGGCCAAGCCAAAAGAACCATTCAAACCCTTGTAGATATACTTAGGGAATGTGTATTGAAGTTGAGGGGTAGTTGGGATGACCATCTTCCTTTGATTAAGTTTGCTTACAACAATAGCTATCACCCTAGTATCGGTATGGCTCCTTTTGAGGCTCATTATGGGAGACATTGCAGATCACTTATTGGTTGGTTTGAGGTTAAAGAAGTTGCACTTTTGGGACTAGATCTGGTTATGGAGGCTCTTAAGAAGGTTAAGATGATTAGGGAGAGATTGAAGACAGCCCAAAGTCGTCAAAAATCCTATACCGATGTGAGAAAAATAAACCTTAAATTCATGTGGGTGATTGGGTTTATTTGAAGGTTTCTCCAATGAAATGTGTGGTTCGTTTTGGTAAAAAGGGGAAGTTGAGTCTAATATATATTGGTCCTTATGAGGTCTTGAGGAGGGTTGACAAGGTGGCTTATGAATTGAAGTTGCCTAGTGGAATGCATTTGGTTCATCCGGTGTTCCATGTCTCTATGTTGAGAAAATGTGTTGGTGATCCTAATGCTATTATGCCTCTTGATGTTGTGGGTGTTTTTTAGGATAACTTGACTTATGAGGAGACTCTGATTCATATATTGGATAGGCAAGTGAAGAGATTAAGGAACAAGGAGGTGGCATCTCATTAAGGTCCTTTGGAGGAACCAACAAGTTGAGAGTGCGACATGGGAGGCTGAGGCGGACATGCAAAAGTAGTATCCTTATCTTTTCCACTCTAGTCAAGCCTAAGGTACCAATTCTAAGTCCCCTATGTGATTTTAACTCTTGTATTTCAGCCCCTATATCATTCATATGAATTCATGTTTACGTTGACAAGTTTATGATAATTTTACACTTATGTTGAGATCTTGAAAATGGTGTTTTAAATGTAATGTTGCATTATTATTAGGGTTGATTTGTTTATGATCACTCTCATCTTGTACGTCTCTTCTACATTTAGGGATTAATATTCCCAAGGGGGAGATATTGAAATGACCCCAAAAAGTACCCAAAAATGTGCCTTGGAATGCCCAGAATTTTAAATTCCATATATCTCAAAATCCATGCGCGATATCGAAAATCCAACTTCATATTCTTATTCAGGGGTCAAAATTAGGGGTAAAAGGTCTAACCCAGATTTAAGAGCAAACGATAAGCAATTTCAGTTTTCATAATTTTTCTTATCCAGAATTGATCTGCAATAACACCGCAACGCACAGCTATCATGGACGTGTGTTAATATGACCTCCACGAGTTCGTCTTGTGGTCTTCTGTATTTTGTTACCTGCGATTTCTATCTCGGTCCAAGGATTTTAGGTCTTGAACCTAAGTGTTCCCAACCGTGTTTTTTACCTATATTTAGCCTTATTTTACTCTCATATCATCTTACACATTTCGCAATACTCACTACAACACTTAGCCATATTTTCACTCCCAAATTCAAGTCCCAAACCCTCATTCTAAGCTAAAGTTTTCCTTCAAGGTTCTTTCTCAAGCTTCAAGTCTCTATCTCTAATCTTCACCAAGATCATCTCCAAGCTAAGGTATGTTGGTTTCTTTCATGGGTTCCTTTCACCCATGATGCCCAAGACTCCTTTTTCTCAAATTGCATGTTTAAAGTTAATTTACAAATGTGTCATGGTTATTATGAAATTCATTGCACAACATGTTAAAGCTATATGAAATTATGATTATTTTGCTATTTTATGAGCTATAAATGTTTTATTTGTTGTAATGTTTGAGCAGGGTTTTTGATGTATATTGCTTGAGGGTGCTGCAAGGTATTGATTGATGGTTCTACAAAGGATTTTCTTGCATGATTTCATCTCTATATTTCATGGTTTTATACTAGCATTACACACCATTTAAGTGTTTGATATAATGTCCAGTTATGGTTTCATGAGGAATTGAAGGTCCAAAACATGAGATATGATGTGATTGACTATATGATGATCAAATGAGTTTATGTATATGAAAAATTCTATATAAAGTGTTGCATTAGACCATGCCCAATCCAAGGGACTAAGAACCCGGATAACCTAGATGGGGCTTTGTACTCATCAACCTAGTGAAGGGTTTTTACTTCTCCACCTAGTGAAAGGGCGGCATCATAACTAACCTAGATGGGCATTTGTACTCATCAATCTAGTGAAGGGGTTTTATTTCTCCACCTAGTGAAAGGGCGGCATCATAACTAACCTAGATGGGCATTTGTACTCATCAATCTAGTGAAGGGGTTTTATTTCTCCACCTAGTGATAGGGAGGCATCATCACTAACCTAAATGGGGGTTTATACTCATCAACCTAGTGAGGGGTTTCTACCTCAACACCTAGGTGATGGGGCGGCATCATCATCAACTTAGTGAGAGGTTTGTACCTCACCACCTATGTGATGGGGCAGCATCATCACCAGCATACCAAAGGGTTTGTACTTTGGAAATCTATCTTGGTTTCTTCTACACATATTATATCCTATATGAGCATGAGCTACTTAAGCATGTTTTACTTACTCATTGATCATACATGTCATATGGTTATATTATGCTTATTGCCTATTGTTATGCATTTTGACTATGATGACTTATTCTTGTTGCATTGCATCCTACATACTTAGTACATTCAAACATACTAACACATACTCTTGCCTACATGATATCACATTGTAGGAATTAGTTCTTGCATTGCATCCTACATACTTAGTACATTCAAACATACTAACACATACTCTTGCCTACATGATATCACCTTGTAGGAATTAGTTCTCAAGTTGATCATCCTCCTCTTCCACATGGCTAGTTCGATACTACTCAAGCTTGTGGTGAGTCCTCCACTTTGGGGACCTTAGTCT
>DF359897.1:12049-27713 GCA_000787875.1 Solanum virginianum
CGATATATTTCGCTTTATTTTCTGTTTGTTCTGTTTTAAGTTGTTCACTTAGTCTAACTTGTCTTGGTGGATTAAGGCAAGTGCCATCACACTGGAGTCCAGGTTGAGACAAGAATAGAATCGAGAAACATTTTATAATATAAGCTTCCTCATTTTTCTAGATATTTACTATAATTTGTACTATTAACATATGGGATAAACGTGCAATGCATGAAAATAAAGACTAGTTTGACTATATGCATATCTTTTATGTAAATGTTGTATTTGAGAAATCATCTTAAGATCTTGATGCAAGATATTGTACCTCTTTCCATATTAGAATAGGAAAGAGACAAGGTTTCTTTAGTTAACTTCTTTTTATTTTAATACATACAAGAACGAGATACACTCTCTTTTGATTCTTTTTAGTTCAATTATTTTTATTTATAACAAGTATTTTCTTTAGTTAAATTATTATTGGGATGAGATATATTTTCTTTTTTAAAAAAAAAAAAGTAAAATTAATACAACAACATAAGTGTAACCCCACAGGTGGAGTCTGGAAAATAAGTAAAATGAATGAGAGGACACATTTCCAAAGCTAGTAACAAATTCGTTTTATACCGTGTAAAGCTAAGAGAATGAAATTCGACCATCTTCACCACAATTTGGATTTACCAAATAAAGCTACTTGCCAATACAAGGGTAATATATATGTTTCTCTCTCGTTTTCCCCACTGACTACAATCACAAGTCCTAAAATGTATTTCCTTTTTGGCAGGATTTACTTGGTAGTAAAAGAGGCAGCACTAACTCAGGAGAATCTCATGAAGAGGAAAATACATGTGTCCAAGATGTTTTTTCTGCAAGCAAAAGGGAGAGACAATCAACCAACAGTTTCTTCACTGCAGGGTGATTAGACAACTTTGGAACCTGTTTATTAGCTTCAGGGGCATAAGTTGGACCATCCCAGAAAGGGCAGGTCAGGCTATAGAAAGCTGGAATAATGAAGGTAGTGGCAGTACAGACAAAAGTAGATGGAGAATTCTCCCAGCAGTGATTTGGTGGACCATATGGAAGGAGAGAAATTTGACATGTTTTGAGAGCACTAACAGTCCTTTACATAGGATTAAACTATATTATCACTTTTTGCTATTGCTGCAGTTCCGAGTATTTCTCTATAAGGTAGTGGTAAGGTCTGCGTACATTTTTCCCTCCCCAGACCCCACTTGTGGGATCTTCACTGGGTATGTTGTTGTTGTAGTTGTGCAGTTCCGAGTATTAAAGATCCTGTAGAATAGATATTCTAGATTCTTTGTACGATGAAGTAGGACCTAGTTCTTTTTGGATTTGTTGAGTCTACTTAGCTGTATGTAGCTCTGTGGTGTAAATTTGGGATCCCAGCATTTAGTGCTGAAGATACGCATACAAATTTGTTACCTTTGTCAAAAAAAGGACGTATTTTCCATGACAACTTTACTCTTTATGGTCAAGTCAATCTATGCAAGTATATCTGGACACTAGACATAAAAGAACCAGAGACCTGGTGTTGGGCAAGGATGCTACAGAAATGCCCTCGTAGACATTTCTGGAAAATGATAGGATGCCAGATGCCTATGGATAATCATTACGTTTTTACAAAGAAGACGAAACTTGACAGTGACTTAAGTTTCAGGTCCAAATGTAGATACTATTTCTATGCAGGTGTAAGACTTCTAAAAGTCAATCCTTCACAATCTACAATAAAGTAGACTAGAAGAGTCAATATAGGAGTAAAAGGTTCCAACTTCCAGTCATGAACTTTTGCAAGCAAAAGTCTCTTTTGATCTCTAGGCGGAATACAGTTTTGATCAGTGGATTGTCCTTTAGGTTGGGATAGCATGTCAGATTCATTGAACAGTACAAGGCAGAAACAAGCATACCATTCCACAAGATAGTACCAAAAAGGAGACAGCAGTGCCCTGGAGGCTTGAAAAATTGTTAAAACTTGGTACAAGAAGACATTATAGATAACACTTGGATTTACCTCTCAATAAATTCTCTGAATTTCTACATTCAATCATACTATCACTTGTTATCCATTCAAAGTAATACTTACGAACTTGGATGAAGTTTTCACCATTATTAGAAAAGACTGCATAACCATTTCACCCTTGACCACAAGTACCAAAACAGTATTTGACAAGTTTTCTCAAGCCCCCAGTGGACTCTTAACTCTTATGAATATGGTATTCCCTAGAAATTCTAGAGAATTTCTTGCCCCAAGTCCAATGTTTGAAACTTTGTATTACAGAGAATGTCCAAAAACAATTAAATTCATAAAGGAGCTCAAATCTTTGTTTTTAATTCACATATGTAAAAAGGATATGATGTCGGAGCAAATGGAAAATGCATCAGAAGTAGAGAACCGCTCCTTAGACAAATGACATACCTGTGCTCTTAATTTGATAACCTCTTGGCTAAGGCCATCGTTTGTCCTTTTAGCATCATCCAAAACAATCTTTGGAGAAGTAAGTCCACCCAATGTTGGAGTAGGTGTAGTAGAACGAGGTGGACTCGCCCGTCTAGATATAGGTGATGTTGCTCGAGAAACAATTCTTGATCCAGGAACTGAAGCTGAAAAGAATTTCTTGGACGAGCCAAATACTGGATTAAAAGACTTGGAAATGTTGAGAGCTCCCCACTGAGAGGTACCATTTGGAATAGGTGACACACGACTGCTGTTGAATTCAAGTTTTTTCTTCTGTTTGGAAGAACGGGTTTCTACTTGTTTGAAGGATTCCATTGAAGAAAATCTAGCAAGTTGAGGTCGAGACCTTGTATCAAACTTAGTATCCTTGTCTGTCATATCAGCTAATGACTGATTCATGCTTCCTCGTCGACTCATAGAAGACTGAGAAGACACATCAGTTTCTATAGCTTTTTTCAATTTACTGAAGCAGTTGTCACAGACACGATAGGGTTTATTGGGATTAGGTGCCATTGACGCCCTCAGTGATTTTCTGCTGCTACACGAGTGACAAAAGACAAGCCCACAGTTATAACAGTTGTGACGTTTTCTTTTGAAGTTAAAAGGAAGACGGCAACCAGAACACATGGATTGGTCAACCCCAGATACCCATTTATGAAGGCAAATAGCAGCAGTAAAATTAGTACCACAAGCAATACTTTTGACTTGCTTGTCTTTTAAAGCTTCTACTAAAGTTGGAGAATTTCTGTCATCAGTATCCCCATGACCTAATCTTCCATTTGCTCCCTTTCCCCATGTGTAAACTTCAGTTCGGGAAGTCAAGACAGCAACATGATATGCTCCACAAGCAATCTCCTCCACAAAACTCTTTGCCAGCTTGCCTTCAACACGACGGGGTAATTTCCCATCAGCTTGGTGATGACCTAATTGGCCATACACAGGACTTCCCATTGTATACACATGACCAGAAGTCGTCAATGCAACTGTCAAGCTGTGTCCACAAGCAACCTGGCAAAAGTTTGGTTCGACAAGAGCTGCAACACAGGTAGGTACAAGTTTCGACTCCTTGTCACCATGTCCTAGTCTACCTTTATCACCATCTCCCCAAGTAAAAAGTTTTCCTGATGAACAATTACTTGAACTTGAGCTTCCCACCATGACTTCGACAACTGCTGCAGTATGCCAAACCCCACAAGCTGCTCGTACTGTTCGAAGCCCCTTCAAAGACTCCACTTCCCTAGGTTTAGTGACACTTTTTCTGTCTCCATGTCCAAGAACACCAAAAGTACCATCGCCAAAAGTAAATAATTGACCAGCAGAGGTCACCACAGCAGTATGCCAGGGCCCACAGGAGATATATGAAACGTGTATGCCCTCTAAGGGTCCATTTACTCTTCTGGGGACCCGATGACTAACTTCATTTCCATGCCCAAGAAGACCAAAATCACCGTCACCCCATGTGTACAAGTCTCCAGAGAGTGTTACTGCACAAGTATGATTTTCACCACATGCAACAAGCTCAATGTTTGAATGACTGAGTGAATCTATAAGCTTTGGATGCAGAACATCAGAATCAATACCATGCCCAAGCCTACCTCCCGATTCCTCACCCCAGGAGAAAATTTCGCCCTGCTTTGTCACCAGTGCTGCATGTCGTCCACCACAAGCTATATTTTGAACATCCAATACCACTGCAGACTCTAAAGCTTTGGGAAACAAAGAATCTAATTTGGCACCAAAAGAATTGCCAACTCTATGAGGTCCACCACCTAGGACACCATCCCCAGTGCCTTCCCCCCAGATGAAAACATCACCCAGGGCATCACCATCATCATGACCAGAACCTTGACTTGATGAGCTTACTGCACTTGAAAGGCTTACTCTAAAATTATCCATTCCTATTCCCTTCATCTGACCATGCATGCTATCTGAACCTCCAGAAGATACGGAATGAACAGAAGCGCTAGCAGAATCTGAAGGGAAAAAGCCCTTAGGAGGTACAGCGTACAAAATTACATCAGCAAATGCTTTATCTAGACCGTTCTTTGGAGGACTTTCATATGGACTATGAAGGCGAAGCTGATCACCACCATCCTGAAGGACATATACGAATCATTCAACATCCCAAAAAGACACATAGAACCAAAATACTTTTACTCTATCAACATGAATAAATTAGAGATATTTAATCTGCATATGCATGAGTAGACATGTGGATGCTATAGTACCTTCTGCAAGCTGTCACCACTACTAAATGGAGAATGCAGAGGAGAGCTTCTTCGTGTATATGTTCTAGGACTAGTAGCACCGGAAGAAATTCCATCACTCCTTGATTCTGTTCTCCATTTTCTCTGGTGCCCACGAGATATTAAAGCCTTCAAACCACTAAACCAAACCTCCGCTTCATCTTTGTCTTTACATATCTAAGAAGAGAATGATAAGCAGAGGTGGGATGAGTTTGGTGCACGAACCAATTTCTGACAAAAATGGAATAATATGGAGCAAAAGTCGCAATAATATTTTCTTTAAATTTAAGACAGAGTTGTTACTAATGAAACTCTTACCAAATCCAGCGATCTATCGTTGTATATTAGTGAAAATGACTGATACTCTTTCTCAGGTCGTGGGTACCTTTGAAAAATTGGCTGGAAATAGAACAGCGGCAATTAATCAGATCAGTGAAAACCGACTAACAAGATTTTTGCCTTGTGTGTGTGTGGTGGTGGTGGGGGAGAGGGGGAGGCAAAAAAGACAGAGAAGATAAAAACATTTGATGAGACTAGCATGTCTAGCACAAAAGTAAAGCAAGTTCATAACTATTCATGAACAATTCTCAGGTTCTCCATGACTTTCTCAGATATCACCTCAAGTTCCCCTTCTAATCGAGCCCCCCACCTCCAACTCTCTCCATTAAAGATATGCATGAAACTACACAAGCCTAAACCAGGATAACACTAACTCCTACCTTCTTTTCTTTGGGATCACGAATGGAAAGACCGAAAGAGAACAGGGATGTTTGCACCAGGATAACAGAAAAAACTAAGGTTTATTTGCCTAAATAGAAGCTTATTAAAGACCAAGAAAAGGTGCCAATCCCATCGGAGAAATGACCAACATATCTGTTTTCTATTGACAGGGGTGAGATCGGAATGCTGAAACATTCTTACACCTCTGTACCTATAACACACAAATATATGCAGATGAATTCATTTGAATGATGAGAGATACCAATTTTTTTAAAAAAAGTTGCATGACATAAATAGGCATTTCACTATGGCAAGAACTTACAGTGCGCTGCCCAGATATTATTCTTGACACATGACTTAGCTTCAGGTGTTTCTCCTCTTTACCTGAAAACCATATTAAAGCAGACTCATCCTGCAACCAGAATCAGAGTAAATGCTTAGACTGCATTGGTTCTCAGTTAGCGCTACGTTCAAAGTACACAAAGTAGTCCTGACTTCACACTAACTTTTTTCCTGATAGCTAACTTTTTTTGATAGGTATAGTCCCGACTTGAGGCTAACTTAACACAGGGAAGCAAATTCCGCCAACTGTAATCCAACATCTAATAAATGAAGGTAAAGAAAAACAATCTATGCAGCACGAACACTCTCTCTCTCTCTGTTATGAAACACTGTTACTGTAATAGCCAAAATCATCAACAATGACCGACAAAGAAATGCCAGAATCAAGCATTAAACCATGACTATAGGACAACATGGGAGAAGGAAACAAAGAATAAATGCATTTGATGATGTTAAACTACACGCTGCGATCAAACAGTAAGAAGCACAATTATCAAAATGGTCGATTCTCTTTCTGTTATTAGGAACCAGCATACCTCAATAAACAACTACTTTAGGTGCATATGTTTATGGAAAATTATATATTTTGTTTCAGCATAAATGGATGATTTCTGAGTTTAGGTTGTTGGATAACATGAAAAGGATAGGACTTTGAAGACAATCCGATAACCAACTTCGGATGCATTTTGCTTGTAACTTAACTTTAAATATTTTCGTGCCTTGGACACAGAGTTATTTTTACTTTTTTTTTTTGGGTGCAAGGCAAATCAGATATCATGCATATTGCTTTCATGTTAGCATAAAGATTAATGAGCCTGAACTACCTGATCCATACTTTTTCATGCTTGATATACATTCTCCGTATGTCATGTAGTATTTCTATTGTTTAAATGATATTCCTCCTATCTGAAACACAATAACTCATACAGACCCACAGAGTTCACCAACACTGAACAAATAGAAAGGCATAGAAACTGATGTAGTAGGCATTTTTGTTAAAATAGAGGAGAAGGCATAATATAGTAGGCATTTGTAAACTGATTGTTAGGTAACTTGGATCAGAACCTAAAAGGTTTTCTCAAATAGATAGGCTGCAACACACATTTTGGGTAACCTATGTACAGTAAGACACAAAGCTGAAGATTCCACAAACTTCAGAGCAGTTGTAACTCAACAGGAGATTGTAGACGGAAATTACAGGAAGAAATGTATAGCTTGCTAACCATAGTATAGAAATTAAATTTCTCTCACACACAAGATTAAAACCCTTCTCTTGCCCTTGATTCTCCCCTCCAACCCCTACTCCTCACCCCCTAAAAAGAAAAGCAGTACCAGACATAATATGAGCTCCTGAGACCAATTCTCCACTAGGGCATTTCACAAACAAGGGTCACACCAAACACCTTAACTCCAAAAATTAGGCAAATATAATACATCTCCTACCAAACCTATCAGACTACTAGCTTCTGCTTGATAGAATCTAGAAGTTTTTATTCTTGCCTTAAAAATTATAGAACAAAGTAGTTACACGTCAAATAAGAAATTAAACAATTATCAGAAAAATTCAAGTCTCAAACATCAAGGTTTTGCAGCCTAATTGACAAAAGCAAAGACCAGCACAGATATTAAACTACACAAATGGAAAAAAGGGAAAAAGTAAACAGTATCTCAGGCCTTATTCTAAACTCAATAAAATAAGAGAGAAATCTTTTTGTTTTGATAAGTACAAATGATAGAGAAATCTTACGAGAATATGCATAGATGATACAGAGAAAAATCGGGGTAAGAACATAAAATTACAAAGCAAATCACATAGACTAAAGCAACATGAACTGATACTTACATTTGACAACCGAAAGGGACAAAACTTTGGCTTCCCCCTTCTTCCATATTTGAGCAAGTACGCACCCTTCTTTAAAGCAGTTATGGCCTGATGGAAATCATAAGAAGTAATTACAAGCTGAATTGAAACTACAGATGTCCGGAAATTTCAAACCTAATAAATAAACAATGGAACAAGCAAAACAAATAGCTTGATTTTCAGAGGTAATTCTACTAAAGTGGTAACGGAAAACTAAGTTGCTCAGACTGGGATGCAGGATGCTGGTGTCCGATATGGGTGCGGATATAGCGGTCGCATCCTTCATGATCAAAATTGTAATTACGGACACAGGTATGGTAGGGGTGCAGGAATTTGGCTTAAAATAATTAAAATATTTAAAAAGAGTTCTAAAAACATGCCTAAGTTATGATGGGCTATTCTGAAAGAAAGGCATGTACAAATTTTTGAGAGCAAGAGCAAGTCTGAATATGCAATTATCATTAAGAACAAATGCATCTCCTTCCTGCTTTTTTTTTTTTGTGTGTGCGCGCGTGTGTGTGTAACATGGTTATTGCAAATGATGTAGAGGTCATGCAGACATCTTGAATCCATTGCATATTTACACTGATGTCGACCTATAAATATCTCTAAAGCACCTTCTGGTTGCGGACTTTCTAATACAAATATCTTTTACCAATAAGAAGGCATGACTAACTTGTGATTTCACCCTTGCTTTTGTTTTGATTTCATAAATCATTGTATTTGCGTCAAATTTCTCGATCGATTTTGGTCAAACTACCCAAAATCGAATGACCATAACCGATATGGATCCCACTCTCACACCCATGCTATCAGAGTATTATTACCTTAATTGCCATTGCCTATTCTATTATCAAATGAGCATTACACAGTTTTTGTCTCAGTTAAACAGGTTTTCTTCTATCAGTTATCTGCATTACACCCCATAAAGAGGAAACTGATAATGAATTCTCACCACAGAATGCAGAAAGATACTTCTAACACTAAAAAACAAAAGCAAAAAGGAGACATGGAAAATTATTATCATATTCTCATAAGTCCAAAAAACAAAACTGTCATATATATTAAAAATAATAGAGCATTCCCCAGGTTTCCATATCAATGACAACATATCATCTTAGTACCCTTCTATCCCAAACTAGTTACAATCAGCTTATCAATAACGAAGTACAAATCATAACTACATCACCACTCCAAAACTAACTTCAATTAAATCAACTCCTCCTCAATCCGAAACCAGCTGGTCCCAGCTGATCAATAATGAAATACAATTCAATCAACTATTCCTCAATCTGAAATTATAGCAAACAAAGCACAATTGAATCAACTTCCCTTCTATCCCAAACTGGTTGGTCTCAGCTTATCATCAACAACAAAATACTAGTATCGATAACAGAAACAAAAATAATAATGCTCAACAAACTTCAATCTGCAAAAGTAATAGCTAAAAATGCATCAATTCACCTGCTCAATATCCCTTTCCACTTGTCCACCAGCACGGTTAGCATCTGAATTCATTCTATCAGCAATTGACATACAAAAACCAGTAGTTCCAAAACTAGCCCTAAAATCACTAAACCCCAATACTGAAAAACACCATTCTCAACTCCAACCCCTCCCATTCATTCATCTACCAAAATAAAAAAAATTCAATTCCAATAACCTAAACACAAATTAATCATAAAAAATTCACCCAAAATGTCCCAAGAAAGGACTGAAAAATCAATTCTTGATAGCCCCAAGAACTTGCACCAGTTGCTACTAATTTGCAACTTGCTCAAAAAATGTTGAAACCCTTTTTGGGTGTGAAGTGGATAATCAAGAACTGAAATGGGTCTTCAAAAAATAGAAGAAAAAAAAACCCCAGATAGCTGAAACTTGGAAAACGACTGAAAATGAAAGTTAACAGTTACAAAAAACGAAACTTTGACTGATTTCAATGATTTTGGAGACTTTAAAACATCAGGTTGGAAAATTGAGAGAGAGAGAGAAATGGTGTAGGAAGAGATCAGATGATAAAGTGAAGGAGTAGAATCTAATGTTTGATCTGAAATTTTTTTGCAATTGTGTAGAAGCAACACACACACACAAAAGTGCAACAGATGAAAGGAGAGAGAAGGACTAAGGTGGACTACGGAGAATAAAAAATTAATATTATTAACTTTGTGTTTTCTTTTTTTAATTTTTGGTTGGAAAATTAATGTGTTTTTTTAAGAAAAAAAATGAAATTGGGAGGTAGAAAAAATGACCCAATTTGACTTGTTCATTTTTTATTAAAATCAGCTAGCAGTTTTCGAATTTTGAAAATTAAATAATTTAGTTTTGATTTAAATTTAGATATAAAATTTTTAAAATAAAATTTATATATTTAAAAATTATTATAATAATTAACTGTTTATATAAGATTTTATTTCACAATTTATAAAAGGTAACTTGTATTGCTTATACAAGATTAAAAAAAAAACTATATCTTGTATAAATATAAAGTGAATGTTTTTGATAGAAAAAGTGTGAGGAGAATTCTAAATAAAGATTCACTAATAGTATTTCATATCACATTTCCCATTCAATATTCATTTAAATTATTTTTTGGATGCTTGAACAAGCTACTTGGAGGAATAACTTTTTTGTTTTGGTTGAGGGGGTGGGGGTGGGGGTTGGGAGGTTAAAAACATGTATCTTAAGATTCATAGCTTGACTTATTTCAATTTGGTAAATTCCTTATAAAAAAAAATTAAAATGTTTACAAGAAAAAAATGATTATCAAAATCTCATGGAATGAGTAATATTTATAGCATAAAAAATGCATTTCACGATAACTTAAAGCTTGTTTAGATTGATTTATTTTATATATATTTAAATTAAAATAGTTTAAATTTTTATATAGTATTTGAATAAAATTAAAAAATTACTTTTAATTATTTAATTTTAAAATCAAAATAATAATAAATATTACAAAATAAATTGAACAAGTCATTTTTTTTTTAAAAAAAGTCCATCTAACGATGAAAGAGTTTAGGCAAGACTCCTAACCTCTATATACTAAAAAATAATAATTACACGAAGGAGGACATAGACCTCAACCTCAATAACATGGTGAAGGTTGATAAAATCAGCCTTTAAAGTCATTTGAGTGCAACAAAAAGGAGTATTCTAGTGAGTATCCTTGCTACTGATGGTGTGAGACTCATCTGAATACTTAGGTATTTGATATGAAATTTTAATCACTAAAACAAATATATAGTAGTCAACGAGTATCAGTAGTGAACTTGTTCTTCTTCTTCTTGAATCTGAAATTTGGGAGTCCATATTTTTGGAAAACAAGTCACTAAACTTTCAAAAGATTCACTTTTGAGTTTTTAGCTTTAGATATATTGATCATATTTGAATAATAGGTCACATTGTTAAAGATCATGTTTATTAGTTATTTGTGCAACATTTTTTTTAAAAAAAATTCTACCTCTAATTTATTCCATAAAAAAAACAGTTAAAAGCTTCATTATATAGGTTAGGAGTCTATGAGATGTATTTAAAGATAATGAAACTTCAATATTTTTTTAATTAAATATTGAACAATTCTTTTATTCTTCACTTACTCTTATAAATCACAATATCATACACTATATGTGTGTATATATTATAACCTAAGTTAAAAAATTAAATTGTCAAAATATTCATAAAATATTGAACAATCATTTTACCATTTACTTAAACCCTACTTTGGTTAATACTTTTGTACAAGAAGGTAAGTTATAAAAAGTTTATGAAAGACATGTTGATAATTACATAGTCCAAGTTCAAACCATTTGAAATTTGAAGCAATTAAAGAGACTACAATTACAATGTCATAATTATGTTAAATTTACAGCAGTTACAAAGAGACACGTTATCATAATTATGTTAAATTAATTATTCTAAAATGAGGAGAATTATTTCAATTTTTAAATATTGTTAATTATTTTTATAGCATTTTTAATGTACTTTTTAAATAGCGTCTGTGGCATATTTATTATTTTGAGAGTTAGTCAATTTTTAATATATATTTTTAAACATTTCAAGTCGTTGATTAGTGTAGTTTATGTGGAACATGTGAAATTTTTAGAGTTAATCGATTTTTAGTAGATATTTCAAAAATATTTTAAGTTGTTAGACTTATGGTATTTTAGTTTACGTAATTTTTAAACAATATATGTTATCCCCTTGTGTCTCAATTTATGAGATACGGGAGGAATTTCAAAAGTTAATCAAAGTTTTAATATATATATAAATATTTTAAGTTATTTTTGTGATTTATAGTACGCTACGTTACTCCCTCCGTCCCAATTTTATGTGCCATTAGTGAAATTTTCAGAGTAAATCAAAAATTTTAAATGTGTTTCTAAATATTTTAAGTTGTTGACTATTATTATCTCCAACACTGCTTTTATAAAAATAATTTTCAAATATATTAGATACTAATAACGAAGTAAGACAAATAAATTGAAATGAAGAAACTAAATATAAAAAGAGGAAATTAGAGAAGAAATACTAATAACGAAGTAAGACAAATAAATTGAAATGAAGAAACTAAATATAAATAGAGGAAATTAGAGAAGAAAAACAAATTGATCAATTAACTGACACCCTAAACTCCTCTATTCGTTCTTCTATTTATATGGCACAACTGAGATTTCGATAACGAATCAAATTTTTAATGTGTATTTTAAATATTTTAACTTATTGATATTGTAATTTATAGTACTATGTTTTATTAATTTTTTAAATACATAATATATCAAAAAAAATATTACTAAGTATTATAATTGATAGCACTATATTGTCGTAATTTTTATACTAAAAAATAAGCAAAGAAATATTAAATATGAAATAGCAGAAACTTGAGAGGAGTTTGCGAAGGAGACTAAGCAACTTGACCCCAGGCTCTTCATATATGTATTAGTTATCAGAGCATGCTAGCGTGAGCCCAACATATGTTATTTCTTTATCTTAATTTATGTGACATTGACAAAAAAATTATATATTTTTTTTAAATTCTTAAGTTACTAATTATTATGACTTTTAATACATTATTGATTATTGTCGTTTATAGTATTATTTTTAAAAAAATAATTTTTAAGCATATTAGATACTAACAATAAAGTAAAACAAATAAAGTGAAACGAAAAAACTAAATATGAATAGAAAAAAATTAGAGAAGTAAGGCAAATCGACCAATTAACTGACACCCTAAGCTCCTCTATTTATTCATCTATTTACTAGGAAGAGGTGGTTTGTGCGTGCACAGGCCCAACGTTGTGACATATATGTATACAAACATGTATAAGTGACTAAATGTACACACATAGACATGTATAGATTAATAACCGATAAGTCAATATTTTAATGATTCCAATAATAATATAGTATATCTACAAGTGATAACAACTAAGTCAAATGGATAAACTTTAAAATCGAACCAATCAATAGTCGTCCTATTGTAAACAGGTATATGACCAAAAGAAAAGATAATGTACATTGAAAATTTGATACTTCTATTTCTGCAAAACACCCCTTGCCTCTTCTGCCCAGCTGAACGCCTCTTCTTGTTTTGTGACTAATATAGCAGGCTTATCACCACAGGCAATATTCTGAATGTCAAGTACCACACTTGAGTCCAGTAATTTGGGACTTAGAGCACTGGATTAACTAACTCGAAATGTATCAACAGTAAAATTTCTAGCATTTGAGTTGCATCAATGTAACATCCGGTGAAATTACCAAAATACTTCTAGAATGAAATTATGTGCATAAGCGTCTTTCCAAGCTCCAATGGAAAATCTGAGATAAGATTTGCGATTAGCGCAAAAAATTGAGTGGGGAAATGGTCTCAGTCGGATTTTAGAACGACCGAGTCAAAAGATAATTTTTCATAATTAAATCGAAAAACAGTGTTGATGCGACTCACACTTATTTCTTTTAAGGAATTTTTTTACGAGAATTAAAAACTCGTTCGGATGATTTTTAGAGGAAAATACACTGGTTCGCATCCGAGGCGCGTCACGGACCTGTGTAAATTTCGTAATGATTTTTCTTTTAATTTTGAGAAGGATATTTTGGACATTTCCAACATATTTCAAGTTTAATAAACGTGTATAAGGGTTGTTTTCTTGAGATTAAGGGTTTCAAAACTCATTTTTCTTATCGTTCAAAGTGAGAATTCTTGAGAGAGAAAGAAGAGAAAGCTTGAGACTTTGAGTTTGGAGTTGAGATTCTTGCGAAGTTTAGTGTTGTTCTTCATCCAAGGTATGTGAGACTATCTAAAGCGTTGGATTATGTTCATCCACACGCCCCTTCATTTACTTGAGTCAAAATCATGAGTATAAATTGCATGCCTTAAATCTCATGAATTCTTGAGTTTTAAATTCTTGTACATGATTGAGTTTCTTGAAGATAATGGAGTTAATTCATGAGTTGCATCATTTTTACTACAAATTATGTACGTATTTTGCATGATTGATACCCTAACCCCAAACTTAAGATGTCTCTTGCTCATTGACTAAATTGAAATTATGAATCTAACTTTCTAAACTAAGTAATGTGAACTTGGGAAGTATTTTTTTCTTGTCTAACATATGCATGTGTTAAATGTTCATGATGTCCTATGTGTTGAGCATGAGAGGTATGATGTCACATGACCGTAATTTGTAAGAGTCTTGCATAATGTGGATTGAGTCTTGAATTGTATTGTTGAATTCCCAATTTGAGTTGTAGAGTAAACTGAGAGAGTTGATGTTAAGTTGATTGAGATGAGTTTGAGTTAATAAGTATATTTTAGTCTTCGAAAGAGTATTGAGCACCGAGTTGGGTGAGAAGAGTCACCTCAGAACTATATTTGCCAGCGTAAGATAGTCGTGCAATTAACTCTGGCGGCTCATGTCCCAATAGATGGACATTCTCTTTGGATCCTAGAGAGAATTAGAGGTTGACATCCTTTACCGTGGCAAGTTTAGGACAGACGTGGCAACAACGTCTTCTCGTTGTATATCACCATACTAATGGTGGGGTGGAGAGTTATGTTGGTTAGAGAAACTTCCAAGCAAACACTTAAGTTGAGCATATCATGAGTTTTTATTTCAAACTAAGTTACACTAAATACTAAATGAATTTCAAAGGTATGGTTTTCAAACTTTAAACTTGCATCATTTTACCTGAATTGAGTTATGAGATGAGGAGTTGAGTTTTGAGTAAAGTCGGATGTCTTAGTCTAAGCCTTACCTATTTCTTGAGCTATTTTACATACCGTATATTCCACGTACTGACGCCATCTGGCGCTGCATCATTTCATGATGCAGATACAGTAGATAGAGGACTTCAGTAGGCGCACCGTTGAGGTTCAGAGTTCTTGAGTTCCAGAGATTGGTAAGCCCTCCTTGCTATTCGAAGGAGCATTTATTTTATGTTCGTTTGTTACATCTACTTTCTTGAGTTGGGTGGCCATGACCTGTCATGGTACCATCTAGACGTTTAGAGTAGAGGCTTCATAGACTTAGAATAGAGATCTATTGAGTATTTCATGTTTGGATTTTGACTTATTTTGAGAAACTATTTATAATATCTCTATTTTCCCTTTAATTGTTATTACTGTGTATTCTTCCGCTATTGAGTAAGATGTGACGATGAGGCCAAGTGATTCGCTCGGGGACTAGTAATAGTCCTTGGGTGCCGGCCATGCCTAAGGTACCCTCCCGGGGTGTGACAAACTTGGTATCAGATCCCAGAGTCTAAGTGTCCTAGGGAGTCTATGAAGTCATGTCTAGTAGAGTCTTGTTTATGGGTGTATTGTGCACCACACTTCAAAGCAGGAGGCTATAAGACATTAGGAATGGTTACCCTTCTTTGGTATTCTGAGTCGTGCGATAGAATTCGACTCTATAAAATTCTTGTCTACTTTGTGCATTGCGCATTTGAAGATTATGCCTCCTAAGCATACAACAGCCCAACGAGGTGCCCGAGCCCCAAACACTGAGAATCCTCCACTAGAGGTCCCTACCTAGGCAGGAGCGAGCA
>DF359897.1:27741-52332 GCA_000787875.1 Solanum virginianum
AGAAGACGAGATCTACCTGCCCGAGTTTTTGAGGTTCCATAGGCACCTTTTGCTCCGCCAGCCTTCACTTTTGAGGCTGACTTTAGAGGAACCATTGCGATGCTCACCCAACTAGTTGCCTCACAGAGCAACAACCGAGGTCCCCAAGCCCCTAGCTCTAGTTCCCAAGAGCCCACAGTTGCTACTAGGCTCAGAGACTTCTTGAGGATGAACTCGCCAGTTTACACAGAGTTGAAAGTTGAGAAGGACCCACAAAATTTCATTGACGAGATGTGCAAGGTGCTGAGGGCTATACATATGACTGAGGCTGAGGGAGTTGAGCTTGTTTCCTATTAGCTCAAGGATGTGGCAAATGTTTGGTATAATTGGTGGTAGGATAGTCGAGATGAGAGTGCTGAGCTTGCTGAGTGGGATGAGTTTGAGAGTGCTTTCCTCGACTACTTCTTTCCCCAGGAGTTGGGGGAGGCAAAAATTGAAGAGTTCGTGAACCTGAAGCAAGAGGGGATGACTGTCAAAAAGTACAGCCTCAAGTTAATTAAGTTGTCCAGGTATGCTCTGGAGATGGTCTAGGATATGAGGGCAATGATGAAAAAGTTTGTGTCAAGATTAGGTAAACATGTAAAGAGGGAGTGCAAGGCAGCGTTACTGATTCCGGGTATGGACATCTCCAGAATCATGGTTTATGCTCAACAAACTGAGAAGGATAAGAAGAAGGATAGAGAAGAGAACCTAAGTAAGAAAGCCAAGTCTACAGGGCATGAGCCTAGCCAGCACAAGTAGGACAAGGGAGACAGATCTTACTTTCAGAAGAAGCATTCGGGGTATGCACCATCATCAGCTAGTGCACCAACTCCAAACATTAGGTATGATCAGAAATCTCAAGGGCAGTCGAACTTTAGAGCATAAGGTTCGAGGCTAGTTTGACCCTTGGCTCAAGAGGTAAACCACCTTGTAGGAAGTATGGCAGGATGCATTTGGAAGAGTGCAAGAATGGAGGAAACAATTGTTACAAGTGTGGCCAGACAGGTTACTTCCTGAGAGATTGTCCACTTTGGGGCAACATGGCACAATCTTCTACTATCATGCCACCACCCAGGGGTACCCAGAAGGGTGCCACACTGAGGAAAAGTGGAGGAACGAACCATCTTTATGTAATGGGAAACAGACAGGACCAAGAGGTTGAATCTGATGTTGTGACGGGTATGCTTCAAGTCTTTACTTTTGATTATTATGCTTTGCTTGATCCAGGGGTGACAGTGTCCTTTGTGAGACCATATGTGGCTAGAAAATTTGAGATTCCTCTCGAGTGTTTACTTGAGCTTTTCCCTGTTTCCACTCTTGTTGGTGAGTCTATCATAACCAAAAGAGTTTATAGAGATTGTGTAATGTCTATCTACCATATAGACTTAGAATAGAGATCTATTGAGTCAATTATCAACAGGTCAAGGTTGAGCATCAAAGACTATTGTGTAATGTCTATCTACCATAGGGATACTCTTATTGATCTGGTTGAGTTAGAGATTATTGACTTTGATATAATTCTTGGTATGGACTAGCTCCATGCCTGCTATGCCACTATTGACTGTAGAACCCGAATCGCCAAGTTTTAGTTTCAAATGAGCCTGTTATAGAATAGAGGGGGATTTTGTTGCACTTAAGGGAAAATTTATTTCTTACCTTAGAGTTATAAAGTTAAGCTCTAAAGGGTGCATCTACCATCTCGTGTGATTCAAATCTGATGATATTGAGTCCCCTACTCTAGAGTCAGTCTCGATTGTAAATGAGTTTCATGAAGTGTTTCCTAAGGATCTGTCTAGAGTCCTCCTGATAGGGAGATTGACTTTGGGATTGATGTTCTTCCCGATACCCAGCCTATCTCAATTCCACCTTATAGGATGGCCCTCGCTCAGTTGAAAGAGTTAAAGGAGCAGTTGAGCGACTTATTAGAGAAGGATTTTATCAAACTGAGTGTTTCTCTTAGGGGTGCTCCTGTTCTATTCGTGCGAAAGAAGGATAGGTCTTTCAGAATGTGCATTGATTACAGGCAACTGAACAAGATCACTATTAAGAATAAATATCCTCTCCCAAGGATAGATCTGCTTGATCGACTTTAGGATGTCTCTTGTTTCTCGAAGATACACCTTAAATCTGGTTACCATCAGTTGAAAGTGAGGGAATGTGATATCCCAAAGACAGCATTTAGGATAAGGTATGGCCATTTTGGGTTCTTGGTCATATCCTTTGGGTTGACTAATGCACTTGCAACCTTTATGGACTTGATGAACAGAGTATTCAGATCGTATCTTCACATGTTCGTGATTGTATTTATTGATGACATCTTGGTATATTCTAAGAATAAAAAGGAGCATACCTGTCATCTTAAAGTAGTTTTACAAACTCTCAAAAGACTATTAATTGTATACAAAGTTTTCGAAATGTGAGTTCTAACTCAAGTCAGTGGCCTTCTTAGGTCATGTTGTCTCGGGTGATGGTATTTAGGTGGATGCCCAGAAGATTGAAGTGGTTAAGAACTAGCTTAGACCGACCTCACTAACAGACATAAGAAGTTTCTTGGGGTTGGCAGGCTAGTACCGAAGATTTATTGAGGGGTTTTCTTCCTTATCTGCACCATTGACCAAGCTGACTTAGAAAAAGATCAAGTTTTAGTGGTCTGACGAATGTGAGAGAAGTTTTCAAGAGTTGAAGACTAGATTGACTACATCACTAGTTTTGCCTTTGCCTGATGGGACGAAAGACTTTGTGATATATTGTGATGTATCCAAAGTTGGAGTGGGGTGTGTGCTAATACACAGAGGGAAGGTGATAGCCTATGCTTCCAGACAACTTAAGATTCATGAGAAGAATTATCCAACTCATGATCTTGAGTTGGCAGGAGTGGTGTTCGCGCTTAAGATCTGGCACCACTACTTGTATGGAGTGCATATGGACGTGTTCACTGACCACAAGAGCTAAAGTGCATTATATTTGTAATATATAATACCATAATATATGTATTAAGCTGTCCTTTCTGCTAATAACTGCAACAAAAAATTAGAGCTGTCAATATGGGTCGGTTCACCCCATATGCAATATGTTTTCAGTCAGAAAGAGCTCACTCTGCGGTAGAGAAGGTGGCTGGAATTGCTCAAGGATTATGACATGAGCATTCTCTATCACCCAGGTAAGGCTAACATTGTTGTTGATACTCTTAGCAGGTTATCTATGGGTAGCACTGCCCATGTGGAGGAAGGGAAGAAAGAGTCGGCTAAGAAAGTGCACAGATTGGCCCGACTGGGAGTACAACTTGAAGAAAATAATGAAGGCAAGGTCAATGTTTAGAATGAGTCTGTTCAATCTTTAGTGTCAGAGGTAAAAGAAAAGCAAGAACAAGATTATGTCTTACTCCAATTAAAAGAAGTTGTCCACAAGCAAAAGGTGATGGCCTTCTTCAAAGGGGGAGATAGATTGTGCAAATATCAGAGTAACTTATATGTGCCTGATTTTGATGGTATTTGTGAGAGAATCATGGCTGAAGCTCATAGCTCCTGGTATTCTATTCATCCTGGCTTCACCAAGATGTACCATGACTTGAGGGAAGTCTATTGGTGGAATGGGATGAAGAGGGATATTGCTAAGTTCATCTCTAAATGTCTCAATTATCAACAGGTCAAGGTTGAGCATCAAAGACTATGTGGATTGGCTCAGAGCTTTCAAATTCCTGAGTGGAAGTGGGAGATGATTAACATGGACTTCATTACTGGCTTACCAAGGTCTTGAAAGCAACACGATTCGATATGGGTGATCGTGGATAGGATGACTAAATAAGCCCACTTTTTGTCAGTCAAGACAACTAACACTGCAAAGGAGTATGCTAAGTTTTACATTTGTGAGATTATGTGATTGCATGGAGTTCCTTTGTCTATCATCTCGGACAGAGGAACTCAATTCACCTCCCAATTTTGGAGATCTTTTCAGAAGGGATTGGGTACCAAGGTAAATCTGAGTACAACCTTCCACCCTCAAACAGATGGTTAACAGATGGTCAAACAGAGTGCACCATTCAGACTTTAGAGGATATTTTAAGGGCTTGAGTCCTCGACTTCAAAGGGAATTGGGACGACCACTTGCCATTGATCAAATTTACATATAACAATAGTTTCCATGCAAGTATCCAAATAGCTCCTTATGAAGCTTTGTATGAGAGAAGATGCAGATCACTGATTGGGTGGTTTGAAGTTGGGGAAGCTGAGTTGATTGGACCTGACCTTGTCCACCAGTCTATGAAGAAGGTAAAGGTTATTAGGGAGAGGTTAAAGATTTCCTAGAGCCGCCAAAAGTCTTACACCAATATGAGAAGAACAAATTTAGAATTTAAGGTTGACGATTGGGTGTACTTGAAGGTGTCACCTATAAAAGGTGTCATGAGGTTTGGAAAGAAAGAAAAGTTAATTCCTCGCTATATCGGTCCCTATCAAATTGTGAGGACAATTAGGAAGGTCGCTTATGAGTTAGAATTGCCTTCCGAGCTAGATGGGATTCATTTGGTGTTCCACCTTTCGATACTGAAGAAGTGCTTGGGATATCCTACTTTGGTGATCCCTATGGAGAGTATTGGGTAAAGGATAGCTTGTCTTATGAGGAGATTCTAGCCCAAATCCTCGATTATCAGGTTCGTAAGTTAAGGAAGAAAGAGATAGCCTCCATCAAAGTTCTACGGAAGAACCAATTCATTGAGAAAGCTACGTGGGAAGCTGAGAAAGCTATGAGAACCAAATATCTGCATCCTTTCATGCCAAATGATGATGATGTCGAAGGTAATGCTCTTATCCTTAACTTAATTGATGTGTCCGTTCTTGAGTTGATGTGTCTATTCTTGAGTCTGAGTAAAGTTTATAGAGATTGATGAATAGTCGAGAGTTCGAGTTGTCGAGTGAGTATTGAGATGAGTCTTGAGTCTACTTGTGCCTTATTTCCACCTCTACTTATGATTCACGGATGAATGATCCCAAGGGGGAGATAATCTAACGTCCGGCAAAATTACCACAATACTCCTAGAATAGAATCGCGCGCATAACGCGTATTTCCAAGCTTCAACAGAAAATTCAAGGGAGTGCATATGGACGTGTTCACTGACCACAAGAGCTTGCAGTATGTGTTTTAATAGAAAATCTAAGACCGAATTTGCAATCAACACGAAAAATTGAGTGGAAAAATGGTCTCGGTCGAATTTTAGAGCGACCGAGTCAAAAGATAATTTTTCATAATTAAATCAAAAAATAGTGTTGATGCGCGTCCAAGGCGCGAAGTGCCCGAGACACGTACTCACACTTATCTTTTTAGAAAGTTTTTTATGGGAATTAAAAATTCATTCGGAGGATTTTTAGAGGAAAATACACTAGTCCGCGCCCGACGTGTGTTGTGAACCTTTGTAATTTTTGTGATGATTTTTGTTTTAATTTAGGGAAGGGTATTTTGGACATTTCCAACATATTCTACGTTTGATAAACGTGTATATGAGTCATTTTATTGAGATTAAGGGTTTCAAAACCCATTTTTCTTAGCGTTCAAAGTGAGAATTCTTGAGAGCGAAAGAAGGGAAAACTTGAGACTTCGAGTTTGTAGTTGAAATTCTCGTGAAGTTTAGCATTGTTCTTCATCCCAGGTATGTAAGGCTACCTGAAGCGTTGGATTTTTTCCATCTACGTGCCCTTCGCTTACTTAAGTAAAAAATATGAGTATAAATTACATGTCTTATATTCCATGAATTCTTGAGTTTTGAATTCTTGTACATGACTGAGTTTCTTGAAGATAATGGAGTTAATTCACGAGTTGCATCTTTTTTACTACAAATTATGTGCGTATTTTGCATACTTGATACCCTAACCCCAAACTTAATATGTCCCTTGCTTATTGACTAAATTGAAATTATGAATCTAACCTTCTAAACTAAGTAATGTGAACTTGGGAAGTATGTTTTCTTATCTCGCACTTGCATGTGTTGAATGTTCATGATGCCATATGTGCCGAGCATGGGTGGTATGATATCATATGACCATAATTCGTAAGAGTCTTGCATAATGTGGATTGAGTCTTGAATTGCATTGTTGAATTCCTAATTTGAGTTGTAGAGTAAACTGAGAGAGTTGATTGAGATGAGTTTGAGTTAATGAGCATATTTTAGTCTTGGAAGGAGTATTGAGCATCGAGTTGGGTGAGAAGAGTCACCCCAGAACTACATTTGCTAGCGTAGGATAGTCGTGCAGTTAACTCTGGTGGCTTATGTCCCAATAGATGGACATTCTTTTTAGATTCGAGAGAGAATTAGAGGTTGATGTCCTTTACTATGGCAAGTTTAAAATGGACGTGGCAACAACGTCTTCTCGTTGTACATCACCATACTAATGGTATGATGGAGAATTATGTTGGTTAGAGAAACTTCTAAGCAAACACTTAAGTTGAGCATATCATGAGTTTTTATTTCAAACTAAGTTACACTAAATACTAAATGAATCTCAAAGATGGTTTTCAAACTTTAAACTTGCATCATGTTACTTGAATTGAGTTATAAGATGAGGAGTTGAGTTTTGAGTCAAGTCGAATGTCTTAGTTTGAGCCTTACCTATTTTTAAGCAATTTTACATAACGTACATTCCACACTGATGCCACTGGTGCTGCATCATTTCATGATGCAGATACAGTAGATAGAGGACTTCAGCAGGCGCACCATTGAGGTTCAGTGTTCCTGAGTTCCAGAGATTGGTGAGCCCTCCTTGCTATTTGGAGGGGCCTTTATTTTATGTTCATTTGTTACTTCTATTTTCTTGAGTTGGGTAGTCGTGGCCTGTTATGGTACCATCTAGATGTTTAGAGTAGAGGCTTCATAGACTTAGAATGGAGATTTATTAAGTATGTTATGTTCGACTTTTGACTTATTTTGAGAAACTATTTATAATATCTCTATTTATCTTTTAATTGTTATTACTGAGTATTCTTCTGCTATTGAGTAAGATGTGATGATGAGTCCAAGTTGTTCGCTCAGGGATTAGCAATAGTCCTTGGGTGCCAGCCATACCTAGGGTATCCTTTCGAAGCGTGACAATCAACTCTGGCAACTTCTGCTGCAGCTACAACACTTTCAGTTATTGGGTGACCTGGACAACCATACTCCTGAAGCCAAAAAGTTAATAGATTCCTCATGGACACTATAGGTGATATATATTTTCCAAGTCTTTAAAACACCTTGATAGTGCCGCCAGTGATGTGCAAAGCTATAATTTTTGGAATGATTTCAAATTGAAACACTCTGTCTCTCCCAATACTGTTCAAAAACATTAAAAAGAATTTGCTTTTAAGTGCATCTACAACAGTAAATATTTCCTCAGAAGATTTGAGACTTGAAGCATTAAGGATAAATGTATGTTTTCTACTGACAATATCAACTACTAACGTAATAATGGAATCCAAAAAAATATCAACACAATCAACAAATACAGAGAGTAAGAGAAATACCTTTGTCATTATAGTGGCAATCTCGTTCTCCAAGCATGCACTCACTTTTATTCTGATTGCTTTCTTCTTAGGAATCAACAGATCGGCAAACTGATAATAGTCTAGAGTTGTAAAGTTGAAGTTATACAGTCAGTGCAATAACCCCCTAAAATTATGAGCACATAAAAGTAATCTTTTTAAATGTTGATCCCAAGTAAGTGTTTTGTTTATCTTAAAATAGATAGAGACAAAGGATATTCAGTTAATTATCATTACATCCTATTAAGTGCACAACATCACATTCAATATAGCTACAAGAGTAAGCTGATGAAAAAGTTTAAGATTTGCTCTTACACAATGTTACTCCATTGAGTGTTGGAGCAACAAAAAAAGAATAGATCTTTTTGACTTATTTGGATAGAAATCACATGTTCAAATGGTGATTTAAAATCATGATTTCATATCACATATTCACGTACAAACTATGTACAAATGATGATATTTATTAGTGTTACTTTGTTGATAATTCTTCAACTAACAATGACTCTTTCCCAAAGAGTGATGTGACTGCTAGGAGGTCTTTGAAAGTTAGGTTCATCAATGGCCTCTCAAATATCACTGTCTTAAATGAAGATGACCTTGATTTGTCTATCCTAAAGAGTATTTGTATTGGCTTTGAGATTAGCTATTTTTTCTTTCTAACCAATATTTTTCTCCTACAAGACATAAAATGACTGATCCCATGACTAAGATTAGAAATGTTGAAGTAGATGAATTGTGAATAAAAGGTTTGAGTTTTATGCCAAATGTGACCATTGAAACGATTACAATTCATTCTCCAAACTACGTTCTTGTATTTTATGAATTGGTTAACAAAAGGTTTGATTTTTATTGCAAACACAACCATTTAACTAAAAGGTACAAATATTTATTCTTAATTCTTTTAAGCTAAGATTTGATCCTTAGAGCAAATTTGGCCATAATAAACATTAGGGTAGTTCATACTTCAACTTCCCCACATGAGTACTTGTGTTACATGGATTTGTTAAGTAAATTTTGAACTTATAGTTCAAACCTAGACATAGAAAAGATCTAAGCAGTTCTTTCTCAAAATTCTTGAAATTGGTACTTGCATCTCATGGATACATAATTTATTGAAATAGGCATATAACTTTTTTTGGCTTTATTTGTATGCTACTTAAAAAAAAAGGGTATGTTTTAGTATGATATGAATAAATGATTATTAGGGTGCAGAAGTTCAATGCTGTAAGTTGCTCCCAACGCAGAGATTATTGCACCTTTTCAGCCAGGCACATTCCCAAGAGATCCAATGAATGCCAAGAGTCAGAATTTGTTTTGCCAAAGAAGCAGTTTTTGGACCTAGAAAAATAAGTTTCTTAAATGGGAATGTTCAAGAAACTGAATTTACTAAAAATGTAACACCCGGTGAAAAGACGAGAATACTCCTAGAATTGACCATGCGTGTAACATGTCTTCCCATGCTTCGTTTGTAAATTCGAGACTAAATTTGTAATCAGTGCGAAAAATTGAGTCGAAAAATGGTCTCGACTCGACCTTAACGCGAAAAAATGCGAATTAAATTTTTTCAAAAAAATCAAAAATAGTGAGGTTTCTGTGCCCTTTTCATGATGCGGAGAGGATGCAAAACCACACTTGTACTTTTTTAAAATTTGACAAAAATCGAAGATTTACGAAAAAGTTGAAATTAACACTAGTGCGCGTCGCGCACTAGTGTAACTTTGGGGCAGTTTTGTTTCTTTAATGGGGAGGGACAATTCCGATCTTTCTCACACCTCATATCCTAAACTAATAGTTTTAAAGTCAATTAAGTACAAAACATATTATTTTACTCATTCATACGTTCAAGCAAGTAAACCCTCTTAAGAAAGGCATGCCCAAGAATTCAAGAAACTGTAGTAGAGCTTAGGGATTCCTTTCAATTCCTCAAGAAGTCATTACAAGGTATGTAAGACCATCATAAAAAGCATTATTTTTGATAATATCTCTAGAAATAAAAGTGGTTTTCACCCATGAGTTTCAAGTATTAGTTGAAATTAAATCCACATGAACTTTGTAAAGTATGTTAATTTTCATAGTAAATTCCATAGATATCTTAATGAATATTATGATTCTTGGTCCCTATATGATCCAATTAAAGAATTGTTATCAAATTTATATTCATTTATGATCAAAATTTATTATTGTTGAGTTTTCCTAAAAATCTTGATATTATTTCAAGAAAAGAAAAAGACTAGTTTGAGTACCTTTAAGCTAAGTTCAAGAAGTGCATTTTTAAAATCTTATTTTTATATTAGTTAAGATAATCTAGCATGTTTTGAGTCACTGAGTTGATTCTAGTCCTCAGTTAAGTTAAAGAAGTCAGATGAGAAGCTGAGTAGTAAGTTGGGCTAAGTTCCTGAGAAAACAGATTTTAAGAATTCCAAGTTTTAAATATGAGCTATATAAAGTTTTGGGAGTAGTAATGAGCACCGATATGGGTGGGAGTAGAATTAATCACTTGAACTCATAAACTATGTAGCCAGCATAGGAAAGGATTGAACTATGGTACCTTCCTCATTAGTCACTGAGATGGCCCAGTTTTGGGATGGATCCACTCCCTTAGTTCTTCATGCCCTACCCTGGCAAAGTACAGGATGGCTCTGGCAGTATGGGCAAGACGTTGTATCACCACGGAGCTCATAGTGGTAGTTTTTGGTTAGAAAAACTCCCCAAGCGAAGAACTATTTTTACTTACCAATTTTCAGCGTGTTATTTTTAGCATACAAGTCTTTATGATTATTTCTATTATATTATGAATTATTTTTATGTCTTTTGAGATATAATATGATATTCTAAGATACTATTTTGGCCAGCTTACATACCGTATATTCCACATACTGACGTCCTTAGGACTTGCATCATTTTATGATGCAGACGCAGGTGACAGAGCTCCTCAGCAGCCGCTTCATTAAGGACTTGACAGCTGCCAGCAAATTGGTGAGGCTTCTTATCAGTCAGAGGCTCTTGAGTTATTATGTTCCCTTTTAGTTTTTATTTCAGTTTTTATTTCAATTTTGGCTACTTAGGGCCTGTCCTAGTAGTCCTTTCAGACTATTTTAGTAGAGGTTCCATAGACCATGTGTTAGATACTTCAGTTCTGATCTCGTTGATTGCACTGTTGAGTTATTTCTCTTTTCAGTTATTTAAACAAGTTTAGTAGTTTTATGTTGTTTATTTAAAGCCTTTCCACTATTGTTAAGTCTTTCGCTGAGTAAGTAGTCATGCCAAGTGGTTCACTTGGGACCAGAAATGGTTTCTAAGTGCCGATCACATCCAGGGTTTAGGCTCAAGGCATGACAAGGGGGTCTCTGTAAGTGGTTCGCTTAGGACCAGAAATGGTTTTCGAGTGTCGGCCACGTCCAGGGTGTAGGCTCGAGGCGTGACAAACTTAGTACCAGAGCATAGAGTTCAAGAGTCCTAGGGAGTCTATGGAACCGTGTCTAGTAGAGTCCGTATTATGAGTGTGAAGCGCACCACATCTATAATAGGGAGGCTACGGACATTAGGAAGTGTCATCATTAATTGCCATTCTTTGTCTCGTGCTTCAGAGTGTATCTCTATGAAGTCCCTTCTAACTCATGTTTTCACCCCATATTTTTTTAGATCATGCCTCCTCGTAGAGTTAACAGATCAGTAAGGGGAAGGGGACGCCCAACCAGGAGAAACGCAAACCAGCCTGGCTGAATTCCTGAGGAACCTAGAGGTCCAACTGTGCCTGTGGAGCAGCCATAGTAAGTTGACATCACCAATGTTGAGCTTCGCCAGGCCATTCAGACTTTGGCTCAGGCAGTCACTACTCAGGGAGGTCGCCAGGGAGATAGCAGGAATGATAGGGTGGATACTACCAAAGTTAGGGAGTTTTTGAGGATGAATCCACCAAAGTTCATGGGGTCTAACGTGAAAGATGATCCTGAGAACTCCATTGAGGAGCTCCAAAAGGTGTTTCAGATGATGCGTATAGGTGATGCTGAGCGGGTTGAGTTGGTTGCCTACTAGTTCAAGGGGGTAGCTAGACTCTGGTTCGATCAGTGTAAAGGGAGCAAGGTAGATAAGGTGCCACCTATTAGTTGGGCGGTGTTTGAAGAGGCCTTTTTGGGACAGTACTTTCCTAAAGAGATAAGGCAGGCTAAGGTAAGGGAATTTTTGAAGTTGAAGTAGGAGAATATGAGTGTGCAGGAGTACAACCTCAAGTTTACTTAGCTTTCCCATTATACTCCACCTATGGTGGCAGACATGCATACCAGGATGGATCTCTTCGTGTCTGGGCTCTCTCGAATGACCAAGAGAGAGGGCAGGAATGCAATGTTGATTGGGGATATGGATATAACTCGTTTGATGACATATGTGCAGTAGGTAGAGGAGGAGAAGATATAGGATAGGGAGGATTTCAGGAGCAAGAGGGCCAAGACATCAGACCAGGAGACAGGCAAGAGAGGGACTGGAGGTGGAGGTCACTCATCCTTCCAGCCTAAGACAGCCGGACCAGCACCTTCATCCGCTAGTGCACTTGTACCAAGAATTAGGAATGAGCAGAGTTCATAGCACCACAGGTTCCCAGGCATCCAGTCACAGGGTAGTGTAGCTCAAGGAGCGAACCGTTATCCTACTTGTGGTAAGTGTGGAAGGTCTCATCCCGGAGAGTGCTTTATAGGCACAAATAGTTGCTTAAAATATGGTCAGATGGGCCACTTCTTGAAGGATTGCCTTATGGGGAAGAAGAATATGAGAGAAAATAGATCACAGATAGTTTCTTCAGCACCGCAGGGTAAGCCACCTCACAGAGGCACTATAGCTGGAACAAGCGGGGGCATAAACCGCTTGTATACCATGGCCACTAGATAGGAGCAGGAGAACTCACCTGATGTGGTTACAAATATGCTCAAAATCTTTACTTATGATGTCTATACATTATTAGACCCAGGAGCCACATTGTCATTTGTGACCCCATATGTAGCTATAAAGTTTAGGGTCAACCCAGAATGCCTTCTTGAGCCTTTCAGTATTTCTAATCCTACTGGAGAGTTTATTTTAGCCCATTTATAGGGGTTGTCCAGTCTCTATTTATCATAAGACCATTGTAGCTGATTTGGTGGAGTTAGACATGGTAGATTTGATGTCATCCTAGGCATGGATTGGCTTCATACTGGGTATACCTCCCTAGGTTGCACAGCCAGAGTAGTCAAGTTTCAGTTTCCCAACAAACCAGTCTTAGAGTGAAGGGGTAGCTTAGTATTTCCTAATAGTCAGTTTGTCTCATATCTCAAAGCCATAAAGTTAATCTCTAAGGGGTGTATGTACCACCTGGTTAGAGTTTAGGAGTCTTGTGCTGAGGCACCATCTCTCCAGTCTATCTCAGTTGTGAATGATTTCCCAGAAGTCTTTCTTGAGGATCTTCCCAGAGTCCCTCCTGACAGGGAGATAGACTTTGGGATAGATACTCTTCTAGATACTCAGCCCATATCTATTCCTCCATATCGTATAGCTCCTTCAGAGCTAAAAGAGTTAAAGTTGTAGTTGAAAGATCTCTTAGATAAGGGTTTCATTAGACCAAGCATCTCACTGTGGGTGGTCCAATTCTTTTCGTACGTAAATAGGACGGTTCCCTTCGAATGTGCATAGATTACCATCAGTTGAACAAGGTCACCATTAAAAACAAGTATCATCTTTCTAGAATTAATGACTTATTCGACCAACGTCAGGGTGCTACCTGTTTTTCCAAGATAGATCTCAGGTCTGGGTACCATTAGCTAAAAGTTAGAGAGAGAGAGAGAGACATTCCTAAGTATCTTTCAGAACCCGATATGGTTATTATGAGTTTTTGGTCATGTCCTTCGGGCTGACAAATTCACCAGTAGCTTTCATGGATCTTATGAATAGGGTGTTGAGGCCGTACCTAGATATGTTTGTCATTATGTTCATAGATTATATCTTGATCTACTCCTATAATAAGGAGGAGCACGCAGAATATCTGAGAGTTATCCTTCAGACCCTTAAGGATTAGCAGCTATATGCTAAATTTTCTAATTGTGAATTTTGGTTGGCATCTGTGGCATTTTCGGGGCACATTGTGTCTGATGAGGGTATCCAAGTTGATTCCCAAAAGATTGAGACAGTAAAGAATTGGTCAAAGCCCATAACTCCCACAGAGATAAGGAGCTTCTTGGGCTTGGCGGGGTACTACAGACGGTTTGTAGAGGGGTTTTCTTCTATCTCAGCTCCCTTGACTAAGCTGACTCAGAAGAAGGCTAAGTTCGAATGGTCAGAAGCTTGTGAGAAGAGTTTCCAAGAGTTGAAGACTAGGCTGATCACAGCCCCAGTCTTATCCTTACCAGATGGATTTGATGATTTCATGATTTATTGTGATGTTTTCAGAGTTGGCTTGGGTTGTGTATTAATGCAGAGAAGCGACATGATAGCATATGCTTCCAGATAACTTAAGATTCATGAAAAGAATTACCTAACTGATCATCTTAAGCTTGCTGCGGTGGTGTTTGCTCTAAAGATATGGAGACACTATCTATATGGTGGGCACGTGGATGTATTCATGGACCACAAAAGTTTGCAGTATGTGTTTGTCAAAAGGAGCTGAATTTGAGACAGAGGGGATGGTTAGAGCTGTGGAAAGACAATGATATGAATATCCTCTATCATACAGGTAAAGTTAATGTAGTTGCTGAGCTCTTAGCAGGGTGACCATGGGGAGCACAACCCATGTTGAGGATGAAAGAAAAGAGTTAGCTAAGGAGGTTCACAGACTAGCCCGTTTGGGGGTGCAAATTTAGGATTCTGATGAAGGTGGGGCCATTATTAGAAATGGGTCAGAGTCATCCTTGGTGGTAGAAGTAAAAGAAAAGTAAGATAGGGATCCTATCCTCCTTCAATAAAATGCTCTAAAGAAACTCACGCGTAAGAAAATCAAGATCGTAGTAGGGCTCAAGAATTCTTTCCAATTCTCTAAGAATTATCTTTCTCAAGTATGTAAGGCCACTCTAAAACTATTTTTGAGAATAGGAAAATTGTGTGTGCCAAAGGTTGACAGCCTTAGAGATAGGATCTTGGCTGAGGCTCATAATGCCAGATACTTTATCCACCCTGGTGCAACAAAGATGTATAGAGACTTGCGAGAAGTCTATTGGTGGGGTAGTATGAAAAAGAACATTGCAAAGTTCGTGTCTAGATGCCCAAATTGCTAACAAGTTAAGGTTGAGCACCAAAGACCTTGTGGTGTAGCCCAAAACATAGAGATTTCAGAATGGAAATGAGAGATGATTAATATGGACTTCATAACAGGCTTACCTCGATCCCGTAGACAGTATGATTCGATAAGGGTCATAATAGATAGAATGACCAAGTCAGCCACTTTTTACCTGTTAAGACAACTGATACAGCTGAGGATTATGCCAAACTCTATCTTAAGGAGATTGTTAGGCTGCACAGGGTCCTTATATCCATTAATTTAGACAGAGGAGCTCAGTTTACAGCACTGTTTTGGAAGTTCTTTTAGAAAGGGCTTGGTACGAAGGTGAATCTTAGCACATCTTTCCATCCACATACAGACGGGCAAACAGAGCGAACTATACAGACCCTGGAGGATATGCTGAGGGTGTCCGTGATAGACTTTAAAGGTAACTGGGATGATCATTTACCTTTGATTGAGTTCTCTTATAATAATAGCTTTCAGGCCAGCATACAGATGACATCGTATGAGGCTCTTTATGGAAGAAGGTGTAGATCATCCATAGGGTGGTTTGAAGTTAGTGAGGCAAAATTGATAGGACCTGATCTAGTCTATCAGGCTATGGAAAAAGTGAAGGTGATTCAGGAGAGGCTTAAGACAGCTCAGAGCCGACAAAAGCCTTACACACATGTTAGAAGAAGAGACTTAGAGTTTGAAGTAAGCAATTGGGTGTACTTGAAGGTATCACTAATGAAGGGAGTTATGAGGCTTGGAAAGAAGGGGAAACTCAGCCCACGATATATTGGTCCTTACCAAATTCTGAGAAGAGTGGGCAGTGTTGCTTACGAGTTAGATTTACTAGCAGAGTTGAGCGCGATACACCCAGTGTTTCACATTTCAATGCTTAAGAAGTGCTTGGGAGATCCCTCTCTAGTTGTTCCAGTTGAAAGTGTGGGGATTAAAGATAACTTGTCACATGAAGATATCCCAGTACAGATATTAGACCTATAAGTTCGCAAGTTGAGGACCAAAGAGATAGCTTCGGTCAAAGTGTTGTGGAGAAACCAGTTCATGGAAGAAGCCATATGGGAAGCAGAAGAAGACATGAAGGCCAAGGATCCACATTTGTTCATTAGCCTAAATGAGGACCTTGAAGGTAAACTTTCATATTCACCTTTAAAGACTTATGCTTGTTAAGTTCGAGAATCTTGTGTTTTAAGCTAGTTTTGCTTGTACTATTATCATTCGAGGACGAATGATCCCAAGGGGGAGATATTGTAACACCCGGTGAAAAAATGAGAATACCCCTAGAATTGACTATGCGCGTAGTGTATCTTTTCTCGCTCTATTTGCAAATCTGAGACTGGATTTGCGATCAGTGCAAAAAACTGAGTCAAAAAATGGTGAGAATTAAATTTTTCCAAGAAAATAAAAAATAGTGAGGTTTCCACGCCCCTTCTGCGATGCGAAGAGGACGCGAAACCACACTTGTGCTTTTCTAAAGTTTGACGAAAATTGAAGATTTGCAAAAAAGTTGAAATTAGCACTAGTGCGCATCGCGCACTAGTGTAATTTTGAGGCAGTTTTGTTCCTTTAATGGGGAGGTGCAATTTTGACCTTTTTCATACCCTATATCCTAAACTAATCAGTTTTAAAGTTGATTTAAGTACAAAAGGTATTATTTTACTCATTCGTATGTTCAAGCAAGCAAACCCTCTCAAGAAACGTACGCCCAAGAATTCAAGAAACGGTAGTAAAGCTTAGGGATTCCTTCCAATTCCTCAAGAAGTCATTCCAAGGTATGTAAGGCCATCATAAAAAGTATTATTTTTGATAATATCTCTAGAAATAAAAGTGATTTTCACCCATGAGTTTCAAGTATTAGTTGAGATTAAATCCATGTGATATTTGTAAAGTATGTTAATTTTCATAGTAAATTCCATAGATATCTTGATGAATATTATGATTCTTGGTCCCTATATGATCCTATTAAGGAATTGTTATCAAGTTTATATTCACTTATGATCAAGATTTATTATTATTGAGCTTTCTTGAAAATCTTGATATTATTTCAAGAAAAGAAAAGACTAGTTTGAGTACCTTTAAGCTAAGTTCAAGAAGTGCATTTTTAAAAGCTTATTTTTGCATATTAGCTAAGATAATCTAGTATGTTTTGAGTCAATGAGTTGATTCTAGTCCTCAGTTAAGTTAAAGAAGTCAGATGAGAAGCATAGTAGTAAGTTAGGCTAAGTTCCCGAGAAAACAGATTTTAAGAATTTCAAGTTTTAAGTATGAGCTATATAAAGTTTTGGGAGTAATATTGAGCACCGATATGAGTGAGAGTAGAATTAATCACTCGAATTCATAAACTATATGGCCAGCATAGGATAGGATTGTACTATGGTACCTTCCTCATTAGCCACTGAGATAGCCTAGTTTTGGGATGGATCCACTCCCCTAGTTCTTCGTCCCCTACCTCGGCAAAGTACGGGATGACTCTGGCAGTGTGGGTAAGACGTTGTGTCATCACGGAGCTCATAGTGGTAGTTGTCGGTTAGAGAAACTCCCCAAGCTAAGAACTATGTTTTACTTACCAGTTTTCAGCGTGTTATTTTCAGCATACAAGTCTTTATGATTATTGTTATTATATTATGAATTGTGTGAGTTTTTGAGACGAGGGTCCCCAAGAAATAACCACTTTACTTCTATGAGGTAGTGGTAAGGTCTGCGTACATTCTACTCTCCCCAAACTCCACTTGTGGGATTCCACTGGGTATGTTGTTATTGTTGTTATATTATGAATTGTGTTTTTGTCTTTTGAGATATAATATGATATTCTAAGATATTGTTTCGGCCATCTTACATACCGTACATTCCACATACTGACATCCTTAGAACCTGCATTGTTTTATGATGCAGACGCAGGTGACAGAGCTCCTCAGCAGCCGCTTCCTTGAGGACTTGACAGCTGCCAGCAAATCAGTGAGGCCTCTTCTCAGTCAGAAGCTCTTGAGTTATTATGTTCCCTTTCAATTTTTATTTCAGTCTTTATTTGAATTCTGGCTACTTGGGGCCAGTCCTAGTAGTCCTTTCAGACTATTTTAGTAGAAGTTCCACAGACCATGTTAGACACAGACCATGTTAGATACTTCAGTTCTGATTTCGTTGATTGCACTGTTGAGTTATTTCTCTTTTCGGTTATTCAGATAAGTTTAGTAGTTTTATGTTGTTTGTTTATAGTCTTTCCACTATTGTTAAGTCTTCTGCTAAGTAAGTAGCCAAGCCAAGTGGTTCGCTTGGGACAAAAATGATTTTCGAGTGCCGGCCACATCCAGGGTGTAGGCTCGGGGTGTGACAGAAAAAAATGGAGGTACTACTTCTCCAAGAAGAGAATAAAAATTTGGCTTCCAATGTAAATGCAAATCAAGGAGTTGATGTAGTTGAAACTGAAGAATTAAAGTTCAGAAAGACTGAAAGCTTGGAAGAATTAAAACCTCTTTGCAGAGACAATGAAATTGAACAAAATGATGTTGTACTAATCTAAGCCTATAAAGGTCTAAGCAAAATAGGATGGAATAGACCTTATATACTAGTAACACATTTTGAAGTCATCTGAAGTGATAAGATTGCCTACATGGTAAATATTTTACTTCAAGAAAATATACAAGTCTAAATACCAGCCAAATTTGGGGAACAAAATAGTTGTCTCTAAGAGGACAAGACAGGAGAAAACAACCTCTGTGAAGTGAATTAAACTGGCAAATTTCAGACAAAAAGATCACTTAATTCACATATCTATACTGACAGAATTTAGTTACAAAGAGAAACAAATCAAACTTCATGGTATAAGACAAAAATCATCCTTTACTAATAATTGAAAGAGCTCAGAAAAAGAATCTAACAAAGTTGATGTCTATAAACAGACTTGGCTCCATTCTGAGCTAAAATGAATTTTAAGAACACGATGAATGAAAAATAGAAACGAACAAACTTCTAAACAAACTAAGAGAAAATTAAACATACAAAATTAAGATTTACAAATAGAATAGGTTATTGGAGAACACGGATTAAATTGAACAAATATAGTTCAATTCTGAGCAAAATAAGATAGAACTGGATAAATTTTTAGCAAAATAAGAGAAAACTAAACATGCAAAATTAAGATTTACCTAAAGCTACGCCCTTTGGCCTGAAGAACGGGTTGACTCCCAAAATTAGAAATTGCAGAACACACCCAGTTACTGCATGCGAAATAGAATAGATTATTGGAGAACACTAGATAAAATTGAAGAAACACAGTTCAATTCTAAGCAAAATAAGATGGAACTGACCAAACTTCTGAGCAAAATAAGATGGAACTGAACAAAACAAGCACAACAAGGAAACTAAACATGCAGAATTAAGATTTATCTGAAGCTACGTCCTTTGGCTTGAAGAACAAAATTAATCGGTGAGGTTTAATGGAGATACAGAAGGAAATATAGGGTGAGATATTTTTACCGCAAGAGGAAACAATGACAGCTATAAAATACATTAAACCTAAAAGTGACAACTGTAATAAAAACAAAAAGGACCAACACACCCTTAAAGCTAATTTTAAACAGTGACAGCTATAATAATAAAAAGGAAAAAAGATCAACACATCCTTGAGCTAATTTTAAGCAGACATGTTGATAGCCTTTTCTAATTTTAAGCAGTGACAGCTGTAATAATCAAAAGGGAAAAGATCAACACACCCTTGAAGCTAATTTTAAGCAGGCATGTTGATAGCCCTTTTCTAATATAAGGGTAATGTGCCGATATTTAAAATTATTGATTATTATAATTTGTAGTACTATTTTTAAAATAATTTTTAAATACATAATATATAAAGAATAAAATATTAAATATTGTAATTGGTAGCATCATATTTTCAGAATTTTAAATACATAATTTATATTAAAATTAAAAAATAAGTAAAAAAATATCAAATATGAAAAAAAAAATATTAGGTGGAGCTTGGGGAAGTGACTGAGCAGCTTGACCTCAATCTCCTCTTACTCACTCTTATATTATAGAGTAATACTAGTTATCAGAGCCCATGTTAGAATGAGCCTAACATAATTTTTTTTTTAATCTCAATTTATGTGACACTTATAAAATCTTTTATGTATTTTTTAAAACTTTAAATTGTTAGATATTAATGACTTATAATACATTGTTGATTATTGTCATCTACAATATCTTTATTTTAAAATAATTTATAAATATATTAGATACTAATAAGAAAGTGGGACAAATATATTGAAATAGAGAAACTAAACATAAATAGAAAAAATTAGAGAAGTAACGCAAATCGATCAATTAACTGATACCCTAAGCTTCTCTATTCATTCATTTATTTATGTGGTGTGAGTGAGATTTCGAGAGTTAATGAAATTTTTAATATGTATTTTTAATATTTGAAATTATTGATTATTATATTTGAAAATAATTTTTAAATACATAATATATTCAAAAATAAAGAAAGAAATACTAAATATTGTAATCATTAGCACTAATTTTTTTTCGTAATTTTTAAATACATAATACTAAAATAAATTTAAAAAAAAGCAAAGAAATATTAAATATGAAAAAATAGAGAAAATTTGAGGAGGAACTTGGGGAAGTGACTAAGCAACTTGACCCTAAGCTCCTCTCATTCACTTTATATTTAAAGTAATGCCTTGTTTCTATCCACCAACTTTATTGTCTATTTACTTAAATTTTGTATTGCACGTCTTATTTAAGTGTTCTAATAGAAAAATCTCAAAAGTCACGATGGTTGTAATAATATAAATTACACCTCTTCATCTTCTCCAACAAGCAAAAAATATTTAATCATATTAATTATGTCTCATCAGCAATTAACTATGCCTTTTTCTAATAATTCCTCATTTTATATCTCCTCACTTCTCCTTCTCTTTTTTGAAGGATTTCAAAAGCAAATTTTTTGGGAAAATTATATTTAATACAATATATATATATATTATTTTATAATATGTGTATAAATTTATACACACTCTTAAAATTTGCGACTTGAAGTATAACACGTCTTGTTTTGCTCTCCTTTTATAAAGGCACACTTACTAAATTAATGTATAGTCAAGAATCGATGAATTGAATCTTGAATATAATGATGACAAGGAAGATTGTTTTTGTGATATTATTAGTGTCTTGATACACAATTAAGGAGTTAGAGTTAGATTTAGTATTCTGAAAAGTGGAAATCTTAGTAGCTCAGTTGGTTGACTACCTGAACTCCCATCTTGTTAGCGAGAGTTCAATTCCCCACATTGTAATCCCTCTCCTCATTTCCCCCTCCCCTTCCCCTACCCCCAATTTAAAAAAAATTATATATTTGTAAAAAAAAAAGTATTCTGAAAAGTAGTTAATTCAGTTAAGCAATTATAGTGAAATTAGTTAGTTAGGTAATATAACTAATTTATGTGAGATTAGTGAATCAATATTCAATTCCAATATAAACTTTCAATCTCAATTATCAAAGCATATATGAAAATACATAATTCTTCTCTCTTAATTCTTCTCTTTTTGTAAGTGTCTTCTCGAGATCACTCCTAAAATAATAGTTGAATCCTCACGTTCGTTACGAGTTCCTACAATTGAGTACCATTGATATTAGAGCTAGTCTATCCTTAGATTTCAATGATGAAAGAAACAAAATTTACTTATAATTCTCTACAAGAAATAGAGGAATTGAAGGAAATCATGCAGAATTTGACAAAGAAAATGGGAACTTTGACAGGAGAAGTTACAAACCTAAAGAGATTGGATCAGGTTGTCATGGAAGTGAAGGAATATTTCATTTAACACTCAAAAATGAAAGGGAGAAGACTCTTACTAAATAAGATGGTACTTCAGTTGGGAGACTATCTAAAGAGAGAATCCACAGAAAAAGGGAGTCCAACTAGTTACAACACCTATCATTCAAACTTCTCAAAATGGTCCAGAATGGTATTCCATTGGTTTGCAATAAAAGATTTGAGATCGTGGTTGTTCAAGATTGAATAATTCTTTTCCATGGAGAAAGTAGTTGAAGAAGAAAATGTGATAGTAATTGCAAATGCAATTGGAAGGAGAAGTCAATCCAATAACATCTTTCTTTCATGAAATGTAAACAATACTTACAACTATATGAGTGTGTGATGGTTATGTATCACAATCCAAGCTAGGCCCTCGATGTGACATGGTGACAAGGATTCTCGATAAAATTTTATGAAGCCTCTTAGCATACCATAAGCATTGTTAGGTAATAAAACAAGTAATCATAGTGTGGAAGATCATAAGCAAGAACTAAAGCAACAAATAATAGAGTAAAGAAACTAGATAACATAAACTCCTATACATTATCAACATGACTCTACTTAGATTAACATAAGCGGGGGCTAAGATATGTCCCTAACTCACCCTCAAAGAAAAGTACAAAATATAGTCTCAAAGTATCTTAAGACAACAAGAAAACAAAACTAGAAGCTAGTAGGTTTGTCCCCGGAGCATGAGGATTCACCAATAATCTCTTAAGTGTTAGCCGGAACTTGCCACGAAAGTGAGGAGTGAAATGATCCTCTTCCTTACATTGTGATATAATGTAAGCAAAGAAGTATACATTAATATGCTTGAATATACTAAGTATGTAGGCAATGCAATGTAATAATAATCATGTTGTACAATTGATCTGACCAAGTAAATGCATGATAAGATAGATAAATAAATTCGTAAGTAAGTAATGATAGGTCATTGCACTAGTAAGCCATAAGAAAAGTCATGCAAGGTATCATAAAGGATCATACATATGTGGAAATTAATCATAACCAGCAATAAGACCATACAAGCTATGACATGAAATCTCAATGTCTACCCATATATCAGAGAAAAGAGAGCCTACTTACCAAGGTAGAACTCTACTCTGATAAGTGAGTGTCATAAATCATAATACTATATGTGGATCTACTAGTTAGGTCATATTGGCAACATAATCCTATAGTGGCAACGTAATTATGAGACAAGAAGCTTCTACTAGGAACCCCTTAAGTCAAATTCTCACCTCAAGACTCATATGGTGCTAAGTCAAATCTCATGGACTACTTATCATAAAAATCATACCTTTCATAGATTCATAAACTTTCATAATTTCATAAGCTATAGTTTCAAAACTTGTCATTTAGGAAAGGCCTCAACCTACCAGTATGCACTTTTCTTATCCGGTGAGTGATAGTCATGGCTAGAGGGGCCCATAGAGGACATAAGTAGCCCATATACACTATCTGAATTCGAAGTAGGTCTTATAACAAGTCATTTCTTTCATAGTATCAAAGGAATACGTACCCATATCAATGCAAAAAATGGAGACGATGTGTCGGCTAGTCAAGTAAAAGATGAGAACATCCTAGATGTCTCTACCGTCACAAGTAAAAGGGAGTTCATTCTTGATGCCTCATAAATATCAAAATCCTGTAACTAAGTGATCTAGGTGGTAAGACTCCCGTTAAAATTAGTTTAAAACTATTAGCACGAAAATAATTCATTTTGTGAATAATAAAGACGAACCAATAAATGAGCTGAGATCGTACTATAAAATATGGTAGAATGAAAAATCAACGCCAATACATGTCATCATTCATATCCAAATAAGGGACACAAGATCAGAATACTACACTGAGACTTCTATGCTATAAAGGTGGAGAGAAATAACCTGGGATCTAGTTGTTCCTCGAACATGGTTTCAAGCCCAACAATATAATAATAGCTCAATAAAGGTATAACAAGCCTACCACTACATAATAAGTGAAGAAATCAAAAAAGAGCTCCAAAATCAATAAAGGGATAAAAATAACTTAAGGAATGATGCTTTACCCCTAAATCATATCACTCATGTCTATAATCTAGCACAACTAAGCCAAATCTACAACTACAATGAGCCATTAAGTTCTCAAGCACTAGTACACCATACCAAATTCAATCTTATTGTGAGCAGAACACAGTTTCAAGGGTGATAAAATATATTATAAGTCATCTAAGACGTAATTCTAGTCTAAAATCGTCAATATTAATCCTAATAAGGATAACCACACTAAACCATACTACAAGCAAGATCACAAGCCTAAACTAAGGATTTCACAAGACTACAGTAGTGTAAAACTCATCCGAGAACCAAGGAAAATATAATAGAAGGAAACAATTCTAATACTCGACAATTACCAACCTAAATTGCATGTAACTTATACTAAACATTATTTAATAAAGCTCAATCAAGAAAATAGACTTTCCGCTACCTCTAAGCGGTCACATAGGCTCCAAATCTCTCATGCAAGAGCTATTGACTTTCAAAATACCTCCAAATACTGTCACACTATCAAAATATTGATCTTCACATCAATATGGATATTTTGACACCAAAATTACGATAATCAAAGTTGAATTCAAAATTAGGTCTAAAATAAAATTGTGAGAACCAAATCAAGAATTTCAAAATCTACTTCATAAAAAAGACTTGTTTTACCTCCCAAACTTGTGTCCTAAAATGCAACATAATCTAGGGCTCAAAACAACAAATTCAACTCATGCAAAATTTCACAAATTAATGTAAGGAGAAAGAGGGGTAACAGTCCCTTCAGAGCTAAAATCACCTTAACCGACGCAACTTCGGTACTCATCAAATACTCTAATGCATATGCACCATAAAAAACAATACACAAAAGGTCTAAAATTATTCATCGCTATTGTAGGCCCAATAGATTGTGATTGCGATTGCGATGAAGAAAAAACAATTTTAAAAATTTATTCATCACTATCATGAGATCAAAAGT